>QVNV01008161.1:0-22055 GCA_014825455.1 Pseudomyrmex pallidus
TTTGGAGTGATCTTTACAGTTTTTGAGTGAAGAAAATATGATGACTATAATAGCTTTCTGGACTGTAAAAATTAAAATATAAAACATTACGACAAAGATTTTTGTTTGGAATTTCCGTTAAAAGGCAAGTAAAGAAAAGAAAAAACGCTGTTTGCCAAGCAGCGTCGTGTAATTTAATGAGTGAGCATTACTTGATTAGTAATACTTGACAACATTAAGTTGATTCTATTCTGCTTTTTTTCGTTAATTTATGTTAAAAGGTATATTCAATATCTAAGACAAATATTGAAGTTGCTGTATGGTCTATAAGTTTCAAGATTACAAAAATATATTTTTGTGAAAAAAGAAAAACCGAAACATAAAGCTAAGTTTACCGATATTTTTAGTTGGATCTTATATTTAAGATCGGTCATCTATTCGTAGTTAGATCTTATATTTAAGATTCTCTGTAATGAAACTGTGCGTATATCTTGAGAGTTAAGATTAAGACAATTTTGAACATAAGATCGGATGAGAATAGATCATTTCTCGCTTCTAACATCCATAAAACACTGTTGTTCTCGCACACAGAACGCGTTACAGAGCCATATGATCAAGATGTAACCTTGAATGAGCACGTAAGATCTCTATATTTCTCGTTGAAGATAGCGAGCTCCAGGTTGCGTATACAATAGTCTGCCGGGCACATTGGCACCCGAGCCACTAACGTAAGTACCAGGAGACGGTGGCGGTGGTGGTGGATACGGTCCAGGCGGTTGAGGTGCTCGCACAGGATAGCCCGAAGTAATTCCGCCTGTTTTCGCTCCCTGTGTTAATATATGAAACAACAAAAGCAATACATAGATACAAATATTGGAGGAAACGTCACGTGGATATTATAAAAATATTTGATTATAACCTGAGGTGGTTGTTGAATCGGAATAGCTCCACCGTGCACGGTTACGTGATTCGTTGGTCGTAGGTAAAATTTGTCTTCGCCATAAGCTCCTTTGTGTTCTATTGAGTGTAAATTAGAGACATACGCTGCAAAACAAGTTTTATGATTTAAAGCCAAAATTATTGTAAAATCTCATTGCAAATTCTGTTTTAATTTTCCTCTCTTTTTCACTATTCTCTCTAAGTGTTAAAATTTCATCGTTACCAATTTTCCGCGATGCCAATTATGCCGATTCTTTGGTTTGCTGCATATATAACTTGAACTCCTACCAAGATGTGTAATTTTGATAGTTTAGTGTTAGATTTATAGTGTGCGTCTGTGGTTATATATGAAAAAAAAAAAAAGAAAAAAGAAATATAAAAAAGATAGAAAAATTATTCGCCGTAAATGTATTTCTTTTTTTTTCAATAAAGTAAGATTGTTGCAGAAAAAAACGTTATATGCAATAGGTACAATACTAATAATCATACGAAACAAAACATCACAACACAAAAATGTGAACACATTCTTTAAGCTATTAATTTTAAGATTTATATGACATTTATACCATTTTGATGTGTCGGTAACGGAGCTCTACCACCTGAAAGATAGATTGGTTTAGATGGCTCCGAGGATTCTCGAGAAGGTTGCGATGCAGGTGCAGAATAATTGTAAACACTCTGGCCTGTAGGCGTTGAATAAAAATTCGATGCAGAGTATTGACTACTTTCTGTCGAATAAAAAAGAACACGTCAAATAAATGATACATTAAATAATAGAAAGAAAAGCGGGCAAACTCATAATTTTTTTGTTGTAGAAAAGAGCACAAAATATACAAAACTTTATTCACTTACTATTCCAGAGAACTGCCCGAGAATCATTAGATCTTCTAGTGGCTTCCTCAGATTCTATATAAGTAAATAATAACAGTGTTTAACATGATCAATGCTTAACCCACTTGTTGCCAAGAAAAGAAGAGTGAACTGAATATCGAAGTTATTTTTCTTTACCCAAAACTTATTTAAGCGAAACATCCTCACATGACAGAATAATTGTTTACTAATAGGCAGTGTAGAAAATTTTCAGTGCTGGGTTAAGCAGTGTAACAAAATTGTAACGACAATTTGTTCCAAATAATCGCGTCGTTTAGCTTTGTTTAGATTTTGATTTATGTTACATGAAGTAGCTGTGTGTATACACTTACTAGGAGGTGGGGGATTATAATTTGAAATACTTGAAATAGTTGGTGGTGGTTTATATCCGTAGGCACTGTGGTATGGAGATGCAGGTGGTGGCGGAGAGGGACTGTGAGCTCTTTTTAAAGGTCCCTGAAACAAAACAAATCAAAACATTTTATTTTACCAGTAAACTACTATATTATATATTATGCTGTACTAGTGACATAAAAAAGTTGTACTTACACCAGGTAACAAGTGAGCTGGTGCACCAACTGCTACCTTATAAAGAGGACTGTTGCTTCGTGGTAATGGTAAAAACAATTGAGGATGTACCACTCTTGGACTTGTTGCAGGGTATCCTCCAACTGTTGTCAAGACTTCCGAACAAACACTGGAAGAATTTGTTACATAAACTTCTTGATACTTACTTTTTCTTATAAATATTACAGTCGCAAACCTGGTTTCTTTTATAAGTTTTTGTCTTCTGTCATCTTCATTCAGGACCTTTTTCAATTGTAAAAACAACTGGTGCTTATCTGCTTTCAATTGAGCAAGTTCATTTTCCAAGGTTGAGATTTGTTCTCGTGTTTCGCCTAATGTCATCACATCTTGTTTTTGTTGACGTTCTCTTTCCTTACGCAAACGCTCTTCTTCAGCATCTTGTTCTTGTTCTATATGTAAAAAACTTATTAAACAATATTTATATTGTAATTTATTGTTAAAGAAACATTGTAAATTTATATATTACAGTACAGTCTAGCGACTGATGAAGATTGAATAAACAATCGAAACGTTTTGCTCAACTCCGACTATTAATTCATCGCATAACACCCTGCACCATTGGTTCATAACTGCCGAGTCTCTACACAAGTTTGAATTTTTTTTCACATTGAACCCGAGGACAATCTTCACCATTTACCATTAAATATTTATATTGTCAAAGTAGAGACGTTCGGAGAATTTACTTTACCTTGTTTCTTTCTCTGACGTTCTCTCATAATGTGAATCTTCAACGCCTGCCACATTTGCTCATTTCGTTGAGGTGGTTCAATCACTATTGCAGGCATATTTATCCGATTTACCGTTAACACACAAATCTATTCCGCTAGATTGCCCAAGGACGTCTGTCACTAATGTCACTAAGTGTCACTAGTGTCAGTAGTGTTACTTGAGACAGCCGATAATCCTTAGCAGCTGTGTTGAAGATTCAAAATTTATTTAACTGACAATGAGTCGGAAGAATGTAACTCATTGTCAGTTTAGTATGTGTGTGGTGGTGGTGGTGGTGGTGGGAAAGGTAATGGTGGTGGTGGTGGTGGTGGTGGTGGGGTAATGGTGGTGGGGTAGTGGTGTGGTGTGTGTGTGCATGCATGCATGCATGTAGCCATCTGCCAAAGCAACTCCTCCTTCGTTTCTTTTTTAGTGTATTCTCGTCTGCATATGTTCTGTATGTGCGAAAAACACTTACTAACAGTAAAGAGACACATTAAAAGACACGTATAACCTAGAGTTTCACCGTTAAAAGTAGGTTTTTTGGTAATAATTGGTGTAAATGATGAAGACCGAAGTGTATAATGAAATAGTAACAACAATACGCAATTTTCGAGGGTTGTCAAAAGATTGCGCCAAAATGCTAAAAGAAAAATACAACGAGTAAGAGTTTAATTATTATTTAATTATTATATTTCAGACAAATATATGTAAAATACTGTGTAGTAGAGAAATTTAATAAATTACATTTTGATTGTATATTATTAAATTAATTTCTAAGTCAAAAAAAAGTAACGATAATATATTTTCTTTGTTTACATACATATAATAACATAAAACAATAAAATCTTATTTGTAGCATTCATCCAAACACCTTGTACAGTATCTTGTCTTTAGAAATGCAACAGAGAATGAAAATGAACCATGCAAAACTATTTGGAAACAACAAAAGTTATTATGACAGGTAAATTGACATTATAGTAAAATCTTTTAAAAATGTAGTTTATTATATAGTTTACTAGAGTGTGCAGTAAAATGTTTTATGTGAAACGTAGCTATTTAGATGCAGTGCAAAATGGAGAGCCAACAGGTGTTTTATTAAGAATGGCAAAAGATGTTGATGCTGCGCCAGCTTTATTAGCACGTAATGTTTTGGAAAAATACTGCATGCGTGACAATGCAAATGGTATAGTTAGTACTTATTAATCAAAGGTTAGAATGGGAGAGATAAAATAATTGATATGTGTATATTTTTAAGAACTCTAAAAAGAATGAAATTATTTCAGTTTCTAAGAATGTAATTACAAAGCTGTTTAAAGACACCACACTGATTGAGGACAAAGATCTCGCATATGAAATTTATTTGGTAATTACTACGTTATATTTTATTTTATAATTTATATAATCTTTAACAAAATTATATTTAAAAAAATCAATCAAAATATATTTTCAAGTTAAACACTTTAAAAACTTAATAATATGTTTTCTTGCAGTGTGTATTATATGATGATCTTTATGGACCTATAGCTGATGCAATGGGAATGTAAGTATTTGTAGAAATGCACAATAACTTTTTAGTTAATAAATAAGACTATAAGTTATTTCGGTCTTTTTGTTTAACATCTCTGCAAATAAAACCCCTATATAAAATCAAAAGTTGTTCCTTTCTTTAGGTGCATAGGACAAGAATATGAGATCAAATTGCAAGACTGTTTAGTACAAAGAAATATTGCATTTCGTACTGAAGAACATTTAAGATTAAGAGGATATGACAAGACTCCAGATGTTAAGTTGGAAGTGCCAATCGCGGTGAATGGCTGTATAATAAATTGGATTGAATCTAAAGCGCGATTCGGTAACGTGGAAGTTCATCAAAAATATATGAAGGAACAATTTCTGAGCTATTGGAACAGATTCGGATCTGGATTGGTGATTTATTGGTACGGATTTCTGGAAAGTTTGAACAAATCGACCGAGAAAAAGTTTATCATAATGGATCATTTTCCCGAGAACGTCACGTACATGGATCCCGCTTGTGTCAAGCCTGGGACCAACACGTGACTATAATCTGTGACACCTATATATTCATCTGTTTCTGTGAGAACGTTTATGTTCATGTTTTTTTTTATGTTTTTAATAAGACACACATACGTAAAATCTAATATATTTTTTGTGATTTATTTTATTACGCTTTTCATAAACAGTATTATTATAAATATACAATATTACCGATATGATAAATTTTTCGCGGAGAGCCGACATAATCGATCGTCGATGAAATGGAAATCACGTCTCTTAAATACACCGAAGTGATGATGACCGTCTAGTTGTTTAGTAAGTTCGTGCACGCGGTCGTCTACGCGCGCGTTTGTCGTTCTTTGCGTCAAATCGCGTTTGTTAACATATACTTTGTTTTACGCGAACTTTAAGACGCTTGTCTTTTTACACATTCAATTGAACAATCGATTTGAAAAAAAAAAATATGCTTAATAATGTTGCGATCGCCGAAATTCTCAATTTATCGCGTGACTTTCTACGCGCTTGCCAAAGCGGAGATCTACATAGAGTGGAAACTCTCGTCGCGAGACACGGAATTCGCGATTGGAGCGACCTTCGGCACGCGGCATCTGGCGACACCGCGTTGCATGTAGCTGCGCGCATAGGAGATTTGAACGTAGTGAGGTATTTGTGCGAACGTTTTGACATGCCGAGATTTAAAGTTGACGTCGCCAATAAAGACATGAAGAGACCTTTGCACGAAGCTGCGCAGTTTGCGCAGAAAGGCGTTTTGAACTACTTGTTGGAAAAAGGTGTGTACCTTCCAATTTTTATTTGTCATATAAAGTAAGTCGCAGTTTGTGTTCTTTCTAAAAGTATAGATTCGCTTGACATGTCTTTGCAATTCATTAAGGTGCATCGGTGGACGCCCTGAAGCGCGGCGACTGGACGCCTCTGATGCTCGCATGCACGAAAAGCGGTTCCGCGGCGTGTCAATGCGTCAGGGCTCTTTTGGCCGCCAACGCTAACGCCCACTTACGCAATAAAGACGGCTGGACACCTTTACACATCGCTTGTCGAGCAGGTGACGAGGACGCAATCGCTTTATTGTTGAGACATTCACCGGAGTGCATCAATGATCGTAGCAACAATGGTCGGAGCGTGTTACACATTGCCGGTAACTATTAATATATATATATAATTAACTTCAAAGAAGATAAATTATCTTCTCAAAAGAAAAATCCGTATCAAGTTGACAGTCGCAGTAATTAGTTTTTCCGATGTATCGTTCGATAATCGCGATTACTTAACTGAGTTTATTCACTGAGAAAACATGTGTGATATAATTTACTATTAGAGAGAAAACTTCTCTTTGATATTACACACTTTCACGAAATAGAATTTTTTAAATTCTGTTTTATTCAATGCGAATTATCACCAATGTGGAAATATATTTTTTATATTGTACTTATTTACTTGGAAGGGGAGGGAATGTGCACTTTTATTTCTTAAGTCGAGATCTTTAATTTGCGACACACAATTCGTTTCATCCTTCCAATTATATGACGCAGCATTTCACGGCCATGAGAAAGTAATTAAATTGCTCATCACGTCGAATGCGAACCTTCTGAACGCGCAGGACTCTTCGGGTTCTTCGCCGCTCCACGAGGCGATGAAGCACGGAAATCTGAATGCAGCAAAATACATCATTCGTTTGGGAGCCGACGTTAGTCTCGTAGACAATGTCGGTCAGACTGTTCTGCACGTTGCCGCGCTGACTGGCAACGTGGAGGCGGTTGAATATATTTTGGAGCACTGCTTGATTGACGTAAATTGCGAAGCTTCTTTCGGAATTACTCCGCTGATATTGGCGCGAAAGAATAATCACGGCGACGTTGTCAACATTCTGCTCAAACATGGCGCTAAAGAATAAGTGTTTTTCTGACAATTACTTGTGTATTCCACTTTTCCAAAATATATTCGAGACTTTTATATGATATTTCTTCAGCGTATATAAATTTCACACAATAGATTCTAAAAAAATAATTATTCTTTATTACAATCTCGATCAAGGTGGAAAAGAAATGTTAGAAGACGAGTATCTCGCGCGTGGAAAGATTAAAATAAAACACTCTTTATAACGTGTGTGTAAATTTTCTGCAGATTTTATTTCAAATCAAGAACAGAGAGACTACAGTATAAAATGTGTACAGCGTAAACGGAAGATAAATTACATTTTAAATTTTACCTTTTCTTTTTTTCTTTTTTTTTTTTTTTGTTTTTTTTTAGTTTGAGGGCGATCAGCCTAAGCTACACTAGGCCCTTTAGTTAGTCGTACGCCATCAGTCTCAGGATTGTTGAAATTGTGCGGCAGTAAATATGTGTGTGTGTCTCAATCGAAAATCAAAATACTTTAGGTTTTCTTTTTGACGGCTTCGCATCCTGGATAGTGAAAATTTTGTTCAGCTCGGGCAAATAAGATGAACCCGCACACAAGTCTGCCTTTGTTCGTCGGTTTGTCTTTTTTTTTTGTGTGTTTTTTGTTTTGTTTTTTTACCTGAGCAATTTTAGATGATCGATTTATTTTAAAAGAGTAAATTATTTTTACAAAAGGCTATAAGTTTAAATACATACATAAGTGTTCGCTATATCGAGTCAACTCAATTTCAATCGATGTATATCACATTATGAAGGCTCGCTCGAAACACGCTTTCTCCACTCGTCTTCCTGGCCCGGACATCGTTGTCGACGTTTGTTAACGCGGACATGTCGAGTAATCGCGTAATATTTCCTGCCCCCAAGCGCACACGAGGATGGGATTCGGTCTGATCACGATGTGCCGGATTGCGTTGTTCGTATAGTGTAAATTCTCTACAACAATACTTACTGAATGAGGTTGAGAAGCCCGGACATGTAACGTAGGCGTGGGAAATATACGTAAGGGACGAAAGTAATACTACAGATCTCTCTTATAAGAATATACTTATTGAAGTAGATTCCACAGAAATGCGTGTTATTTTTTTTGCCCTGATAGGTGAACAGTTCGATATTCTCAAAATCGTAAGACGCGTCGCATCACAAAACAATTTTTAAAACAAAAAGAAAATAAATATCGAGAAAAATACTTAGAATAATAATAACAAAAGAAGTTTATATTTCTAGTATTTATTGATGTAAAAATAAGGGTAGTTTGTAAGTTAGTTATAACACATAGTTTCATAGGCGCAATGTGTACGGAAGGTTTCGAGGCAAATGGAAGTCCTTTGTAAACTAAGGGGAATAATAAAGTCTATTTTTTGTTTCTGCATTTTTTGTATACAACAAATATTTTGCAAAAATCGTCCACGAGCTCTTTAACATCAAGATAATAAGACTTTGGTTCATTACGCTCGTACGAAGTCCGCAAAAATATCATTGTGCTCAAACTCAAGGTAAAAATCCTCTCTCTCTCTCTCTCTCTTTCGAGATCGTTGAAACCGATCTTCATGTCGCTTCAGACTTGGGAAAGCTGCTGTTCCTACTCGTCACATTTTTTTTTTTTTCGATCACGTGCTCAGTTCGTCAATTTCGCCGGTTTGGACTCGGTTTGAAATCGGCGAACTGAGCTGCCGGGCAATTAGTTCGTCGACTTATCCTAAACGAGAGGTTCGCTACAAATATGTTACACAGAATCCGCGTTGGTCATACAATAATATACATATAGTGTATCCTAAAAGACGCGGGCGTCCGTTGGACGACATGATAGCCTAGTTGGACGCCCGTCGATCTCGCGCACTCGCACATTTTCGTTCTCTCATTCACTCTCACTCGCACCATTTTTCATTGCCTTTTGTCTCCTCGTCGCGAGAAGACGTTTTTCCCATCGAATTCCATCTGAACGGAGATAAGATTGGCGTTCACTAGAACGCCCGCGATTATACATCGATTATGGCTAAAGCGCGACAAAATTTACATCGAGAATCACCGTCGCGTTTTACGATTGAGCTAAGCTCTTCTCTGTGGGTCTCCTCCTTGCTCTCCGACGATCGGCGGCGCAAGGCTGTCCTCTTCAAGGAACGAGAGTGTCATCACCATCACCACCGTAACCCCCATCACCACCAACATCCTGTAGTCCCGGACGAAACGAACTGTCCAATCGGTTCACGTTTATCGGTCGGTTCCGGCGACCAGCGGACCGTTGTCTCTTAGGGGACGTCCGTCGCGCGCGAGGACGTGGAAGGATTCCTGATTCTGATCCTGATCGCGATCGGAGACTTTAACACTCGCTGTAGGACGGCGGTGGCATACCGCGGCCTGTCTGTGGCTGAAGATGGCAAACAACGGTATGCCCGTCCAGCACGGCCACCGTGCGCGTATGGTCCTGCTGCGGCGGCATGCCGTATCCCGCCGGCAGCCGCGGCAAATCGCCGAGCTCGTATCTAGCGGCCTGCTGCCGGCGAAGTTTCTCCCAGCAGGCGTTCATTGTTCTCTCCATGGTCGGTCCGTATTCCGAGTCATAGTGCGCTAAGTTGTTACCGCCGTTGCTTCCGCGTTCTGTCACTGTCTGCCCGTAATGTGGCAGGTTGCGGTTGGCAGTGGACGAGTATTGGATCAGCGGCCGGTGATCACCGTAGCTTCTGGACGATTGCCTGCTCATGTCGCTCTGCCGACGTCCGTCCTCGTCGGACATGTCCGACATGTGAATCTCGTTTGAGCCGACGACGCCGCTGTTACGCTCGATCTCCTCGTATACCGGATCGTCCTCGTTGACGAAACCGCGTGGCATGCGTACGTGTTGACCGTGGCGTTGATTGTGCACTTGGCGCCCGTTGCTGCCGTTGCTAGCGCGACCGTCCGCGATCTCGGTATATGTGTGATTGTACGGCATCGCCGCGCGCCTCCCTCCGGACATCCTGACGCCGGTGTTCAGGTCGTTGACGTTATTCGGGGCACCGCGTCGTCTGCTGGAGTGGCCGTGAGTCAGGGTGTTGCGCATCCGCGGGGAGTCCTCTTGCTCGGAACCGTGTCCGGAATCACGGGAATGGGACTTAAAAGAAATGTTCTGCGGAGAGAGTCAATGAGATTTGCGTTAGATCACGATTAGTTAATGCGTAAAAAAAACTTGGATGTGAAAAATGACACAGACTTAACAGACTTGTGCGCGCTGATGATGTCAGATGATGTCGTGGAACGATGTTTGCAAACTACCCGCAAATGCAACGCGATCTGAACATCATAGCTTCGGTGTCTGTGAAACCTGATAAATGTGTTGCAACACAGCTTTACACGTCGTGAAGAAAAAAAAAACACAAGACTGATAACACATCACTAATGACGTCACACTAAAACTTCAAATTAAAATAGGATCAACGACACGGAAATGAGGGAAAAATTAGAAGTAAGGAACTTATGAGATATATACAACACAGAAATATACTTTGCACAATTGAGCTGCTCATTTCGAACAATGTCGAGTATTAAAGAGAGTGTTAAAGATTCAATTATTGGAGACACACACACAGTTAATAAACACGTCTATAATAAATTGCGAGTTGGCTACGTGTAATTCATACGAGTTATTTCATTATATTGCGATTAAGAAAGAGTTTCTACTCCAATCTCACTTTAATACCAGACTCGAGCAACTTTTAAATGAAACGGACTCAATTGACGATCGTGCATGCACAAGAGGAAAGACGAGTGGCAAAATACCTCGCTCGTACAAGGACCATACTTCACGAGGTTAATCATTTTCCTCCTTTCATTACGAGAGAACAAAACAAAAAAAAAACCGCAAACATACAACATAAACCAACGTAATAGTACATACACAAGATGAGCTACACACAATTCATATGATAGGATAAATGGAGCACTGTGTTCTGATATAAAACGTCACAACCGTGTATTCGCATTTGTTCTCGCGCGACAGGCGCGCATGGAATAAGAAAAAAAAAAAAAAAAAAAGAAGGTACGGGAGGATACCGGAAGAATGACATGGCTTATTCCATAACATCTCCATCTCTTCTGCTTTTATTATTTGTTTTTTTTTTAGTTTCAGCCGTGTTCATCAATCATCAGTGTTTTGCCACTCCTGGTAATTCAACGAGCATTGCTAAAAGTAAAAGTACGAATAAGAGAGAGATATTGCGGCGCATTTTTCTGGCAAACTTTTTTTTTCAGGATTGAACAACCCGCGAAAAACTTTTGTACAATGTCTAACGAACAAGGTTTCTTTCTCTCTCTCTCTTATTCACAAATGCAGAAGAGTTGAAATTTATTTTTCAAACTGTACATGTAATATATTTAATCAAATGAAAATTAACTTCTCGATTTTGTTCTGTAATTACATGTATATATATATATATATATAAAACAAATGACAGTTAACATTCGTCTATTCTATATCTTGAAAAACAAAAGAAAAGTATGTGATTATCACAAACGGAGAAATTATGGCGCAAGCTATGTTGCAGATGTGAAAATTACTCTCACTTTTCAAACGTCGACCAAAGTGTGTCCGCATCTCCATGCTCAAAACAGGCTTGCTCCTAGGATGCGAGGGGGAGAGGGAAGTTACTAGATGCTGTGCATGAGTGAAAAATATAATACCGCACACCATGCAGAAACAAAAGAGAGAGAAAGAGAGAGAGAGTGTGTGTGTGAGAGAGAGAAAGACAGAAAGAGACGACAGAAAAGACACACGATGAACGGAGACGGCTCTAGTTAGCGAAATTCTTCTGTTGTAAAAAACGTGCTTTGTTATTTATCTCGCGCGCGAAACAATTCTCTGTTGAAACGAAATTTACTTCGACCGAGTCTTTATAAAAACGCGTGCGAAAACCGCAATTTAGTATGTATGCAGAAATGCAAATAGCAGATCGTAATGAGCAAGATCCGCACGAGAAACAACCAGATGTATGTGAGATTCGCAAATACGGAGAGGATAGCCTTTGTCAAGGTATTTTCGAGCGCGTGAACTATATGCTTGATTAGTATAATCCTTGCAAATTCAAGATCCTGGCAAACACAGAGACCGCAATTGGTTCTTGTAAACGTCGGATGCTTGCGAAGATCGTACTTAGGCAAGATTCTCATCAATGCGGAAGCAACGGTTTAGCAGATCCTTGCAAACGCGCGCGCGAGTCATAATATTAGCTCGAGAATAGAGAATTATATTATATCAGAGTAACACAATATAAACATTTATTCTCTCTCAACTGTATCATTTTCTGAAAAACTTTATCAAGTTCAATTAAAATAATCGTAACTCTCTGTTGCACTCGAATTTTATTTTATAAGAAGTAAAAATCTATACGCGCGCGATCACGCGCGAAGACCTCGCTAGACAATAGAGCCGTCCCCGAAAATGTGGAGTGACAAACACAGCGAACGAGCGTAACGGTGATGTGAATTAGTTTTACCTTCCACGTGAGATTTTTGTTAAGGTGGCCCCAAGTGGCAGATTGGGGAATATTGGGAGCTGAGGGTAAGAAGGCGTGACGTGCGTGCGGTAGACTAGCCACAATATGAGCCTCGTTGGAGGTGAGTTCACCTGGCATCGTTATTGCCGGTTGCCTATCGACTACCGCCAAGCTTCGACCGGACATCAAGTACTGCAAAAGCAACCAATCCACCAATCGTCTCCCTTAACCCTTCGTTTACTGATTATAGCCAGCCTCGTTAGTATATCGCTGATTCAGTGTGATGAGTGTGAATATATGGATGAAGTATTTTCGGGATAATTATTCATTTGCAAAATGGATGATACATTCTGCAGTCTGATGATCGAAATGCGGTGGCGCGCGAAATATAATGACAGCGTTAGTTTGTGTCAGTAAACAAAGGGTTTGCTTTCCCAGTCAGCGAGCTATGATGCGAAAATGATCGAGAACAGGAATTTGATATTCCCTTAGACACTTGTGGACAATCGATATTGTTGTCTATTTGATCCTACCCTGTCATAGGATTCTATGAACCGGACGATATCTCTTAATGGTGTTTAGCGTTGGCTTCATCAGGGAGAGATATGGTTCTGCACAGATATGGCTACTTGTCCATAAACATGGCACATCCTCCCAATTGAAATCACTGAGCCGGGAAGACCGGAAGGCTTAAGCCCCACGATCGATGAAGCAGCGGGACAAGAGAGGAGCTCGCGCGCCAATTAGGATACATAATTGCGTGGACACGGGGAGGAAGGGCGCGCGTAGATTTCGCGCGCGACACGAGCGGATACGAGGGAGATATGGGACGCTGTACACATCCCCAGCGGTATCTCGCGCCGCTACCGGAAGCGGAACGGATTTAACCCGCGCGGGAAGCGAATCTACGACGTAGCGCTCTGAGATACGCGACGTCGGCACGCACACTTGATGGGGGCTGGGACACATCGCGCCCTCGTTCCCTCTGTCCTTTCCCTCGGCGGACGAGCGTATTTGTTGTGCGAGGACGACACGTGATTGCGCCCGTTTCGAGACTCTATAGGGACGGGTCACGCGACCGCTACCAGCCGGACTTCCGGCCCGGACGAAACCTACGACCTGCGGCTCTGACACGAATCGAGGAAGATCGCTGTACGGACGTCTTCCGTACCGTCTTGATGCATGGAAAACAACGAAATTATGAAGAATTAAGATGAAGATCGAGACAGACAAAACAATCAAAGATTTTCAAAAAATTGAATTATTTGCAAAAACACAAGTGATTTGTTTTTAGATTTCTATTCTTTTTAATTCATCAAATAATCGGGAAATTTCTTTAATGATGAAATAGTCATTTGTCTCATTTATCTGTCTAAGGGTCGTTTATGTGCTTTATCTCTTGCGCGAAGTCCAACGTTAAATCAAACGAAACGCATCCAGCGGATAGATGGGCGAAGAGAGAGATTGCGAAAGTGACTCTGGTGATGAGCATGTGCGATGCGGTAAGGGAATGTGACAGATGTAATGCTATTGATGCGCGCGGATTTTTCTCACCCGTACCTTTCTTTTTTTTTCCGTTAAGTGGCTTCATGTGGGTGCTTGAGTGAGCATTCGAACGCCCTTTTAACCCTTAACACACTTAAAACGCGAATCTTCATCTTGTCTTATTCTTACAAAGTTAATATTTTTCGATTTATTTTTGCAATAAACTATAAATTTTTTATATCGATTAATAAAGAACCAGCATTTCAATAGAAACAAATGCGAAGGGTTAAACATGACATTCTCCAGCACGTGACGTGAGTTCGATAGGAAACGCATTTTCATGTTCAACAGTCGCACATTGAAACTGATTAGGTATAATATCGTAATTAGAACAACATCCTCGAGAAAGCGTTTCCTATCGATCGCGAAGAAAAAAACAAGAACGACTTAATTACACGAAAAGCGTTAGGCGGAATACGGAAGTGCCATAGAGTGCAGAGAGCAAAATGACGTGTAAGTGCTTGCATATAGAAACGCTTCGCGTACTCCGCCCTTTGCGTGTGTAGCTAGAATTAATTAAATCCGCTCAAATACGAATCTTTCTAAAACGTGTACCTTCCCCCATCGTTGACGGCAGTTCGTTTGTGTTTAAAATTCCTTCGTTGTTGAAGAACAACTAGTTGGCACAACAAATGCGAACGAAATAAAAAAAATCGGTAATATAACAACAATTATAATCAAATTTTACCAGCGTTGTTATTAGTCTTTTTTTCAATCTCCAGTTTTTCCTTTCAATTTTTATGTACATACATAATGTCGATTTTACAATGTGGAAATAAGAATTGTTTTTTTTTGTCACAAAAATAATACATAACACACTATACTTTAGATAACAAAAATAAAAAAAAACAATTTATATTATATTTATAATACAAATTACCAAAATAAATTCACTACAATGTGAATTATTGAATAAAATATGAATTATTACATGAAAATATTGTGAACATGATAAAATAAAAACAAATTAATAAAAAAAAAATAATAATATAATACTGCATAATATAAATTCTCTGTGCCTTGGACGCACTGCGATCAGAAAATAAAATCTAATTACAATCTTGCGGATCAAATAAAACATATCAAATGATGAACGAAAGGATTCTCGACGCAGTAGGTCGTGAAATAAGAAACGCACGTCGTAAATCACAATTGCACAGATGTAACTGATGCTACAATCATACGCGTGTTCACAATTATTTTTGCTACGATAAGAAAAACAGCATTTTTTTTTCACAACTCGGTTTAAACAGTTTAATGTAATAATTGTTTTGCAGACTTTTATTTGTTCGATATAAAGTTTTAATTTCGTTTTTTTTTTCTTCTTAATTTGACTCGCTACTTTTACACAACTTTCTCCACTTACCGAGTGACTTCAATTACGGCTGTAATTACAATTTCTCTGCGTAAAACGCTCATTCGATGAGATTACACGACTTACTGCTCTTTACCTGATCGCATATTTGATCCGGAAGATCTGAAATTGAACGATGAGAAAAATCTCACACGGGGGAACCCGCACTTCGTAGTGAGAAAAGTAGCGGGTATGTAAGAGGGTATGTACAAAGTAGCCAGCAATCGCGTTACACCAAACCCCGAGGCCAGATAAAGAAGCACGGAAATCACCACTGTTAGTAGGAAGTCTTGCGGGCGAGCGTGCTCGCGAGAGTGCGAATTCGAGTGTTCGTGCTTTTGCCTGCCCTCCTCGTGTTATTTACAGAATGGGAGACACGTTGGTTGTCAAATTGGTAATCTGGAAGTGACATTTTCTAAATTCTCTCTCTCTCTCTCTCTCTCTCTCTCTCTCGTTAGAAAAAAAAAAACAAATAGAAATATTCTTCTTCTTAAATTCTTTAAATGAAAATTTTATAACAGTGTTCTTTTGCGGAGAACAGTCAACCAAAACGAGCAAACTGCAAAATTAAAAAATTCAAGTTGTGCAAGAAATTTTACATTAGTAAAGTGAATTAACGTCTGTTTATATATTTATTCCTTTTATAACTGTCGGTGTAATAATTATTTCCACATTTTTGTCGGAAACTAATTGATCTGTTGAGCGACATTTTAATTTACTCAGGCTGTTACTTGAAATAATTCAGCGCTTTTGTTCAAGATTCTCGAGAGATTGTCGTTATCTGTTACTTGATACTTCAAATGAGGAATGCCAGATGATACTCAGAGACATCCTTAATTGGAAGTATAACGGGGTCGTCATCGTATTAACGAGACGCTCGAATTAAATTGAGATCAAAAAGAGGCGCCTCATTTATTTCTTTAATGAGCGCAAAGTGATACGCTTGATATATTAAACAATAATCTAGTTTACAGAATTTTTGCATACTACGCGTAAGTTTTTAAGCAAATATGTATAACACGTATATAATATAAATTATATATAATATAAAATAAATGATATAGCTCCTACATAAATTGTGTAGTAAACTGTGTAACAACAATCTAAATTTATAAAACACGCATAGCAAATAAAAAATAATATTTTACACTGAAAAATTGTAAAATGAGTTTTAAAAATATTTGTGTTGAGAAAAGAGTCGCACTTTATGTAAGATTTATATTATTTCAGTAATTTAAAATTTTTCTTCTAGCTGGCATTTTCGTATGGGCTATAACAGCACATTCAACAATCTCTCTGAATACTTTTTGTTTCTTTGTCTTTCTCTCTCTCTCTCTCTCTCTCTCTCTCTCTCTCTCTCTCTCTTTCTCTCTATTTCTTTTTCACTCTAGTTTTGTCGGCCAATTCTGTTCGACTCTCTGGACGCGACAGGGTCGAAAGAGCCAAACGGGTAAATGCTTCGTTAAATGCTTTTTAGCTCACCGTTCTGCGAGTCGGGTTTTGAAGTGACTTGCTAATGACATAAAAAAAAATTGCAGGCATATGTCGGCTACAAGCGTTAAAACCGCGAAGTTCCTTGTTCTATTGTTAAAATAAATACATTTCAAGCATAAGATTAAGAATCGAATAGCCATAGATTTAACGCTGAACGCGTGACGAATCGAGGTCTATTTACACGCGCAGAGAGATTCGGAGAGAGATAGACAGAAACTGTAATTTACGCGGAGGGACGATGACTAGCCGCAGCAACTTTTCAGTCGTAAGGGGACAAGCTTGAAGGAAGGCAGGCTTGAGTTCTGAGCGACAGGCAAAAAGTGAGCGATAATAATTAATTACAGACGGATCATACTTGTGTTACTTGTGATCTTACTGGAAAGAACAGAGCGAGAAAAGAATATACAAAGATAGGGGGAGAAAAAAGAGAGAGAGAATGTATGTGTGTGTGTGTATGTATATGTGAATGAGAAATGCAATTATTTATCGATACTTGGGAATCATTCCGATCCTATAAAAGAACATACACAGCTTATTACACATGCTTGTCTGACAAGCATGAATTTTATCTGTATGTCTGAAAACAGTTATTATATACTTCCTGATAACCAAGTATTGCATCGTCATTGCTATATTATTTAAAAACAAAAAAAAAACAACAGGTGAGAGGGGGAGAGGAAGACGCACGTTCCCCTTCGGACTCCTACAGTTTCAATCTCCGGCTGCTTCACGGTAAAAATACAGTAACCAACATTCTCGCGAAAATTGAAACGCGCCCAAAATTCTTGCAAATACCGTGTACGTCAGAGTTTATCACGTCAGTTTAATTTTAATTATATACAAATTGAGAAATCAACTGTCAAGCTCAATTAAGTTTAAATTTCTAGCGTTAGAATCAACGATCGCGGCATCTGCAAACAATCAGGAGCGTGATCGTGGAATTTCGATTGTCACAAGAAATATCGATTACTGTGGCCCCTGTGGAGCGAATTTCGATTTTCGCTTCATTATCCGCATATTGGTTTGGTGTATAAGCGGCGTGTGGATACCTTGCTGGGCGGGATGCTTATTGTGGTTGCTAGGTGCCATCATGTGCATCTGGTGTGCCCCGACCGGCGACCTCAGCGACAAATTGTTCAGGTTCACGTTTATCGAAAGATTCGTATTGTTACAGGCGGCGGTCAAGTTGTTGTGATTGTTCGGCGATGATCCGACGTTGGTACCCACATTGGCTGAGTGCGACGACGCTCCGGAACTGTCCGTGGTGGGTGCCGAGGGATTCGACGAGGTATTGTGCAGGACGAAGTCCTTGCCGCCGTTGGCTCCGCCGGTACCGCCGCTACCGTCGGCCGACCCGTTTAACGCGGCGGTCATCGATGATCTCAGACACTTGGGTACCCACGGATGGTCGCGTACAAATTTTCGATACTCGTTTCTCACCTGCAAGAGCAAAACAGAGCCCGCCCGACCCAACAAAACCAATTTAACGGTGCGTGAAAGAACTAAGGGCCTGTGCGAGACAGCGTGCGGTCACGTGCGTCTCTTCAGATCTGATACTTGACAGATCTAGAGCTACAAGACGACTTCGCTACAAAGACAGTATTGTTTTTAAATTAAAATAAATTTCGAAAAACATGTTCATTTTGTTTAAAAATGTTGGCGAAGTCGTCTGTGCGGCTGTTTGTGTGAATACAGTGCGATTTAAACTCAATACTTGCATCTAGGTGCCAATTTAACGAGAAATGAGAATAACAGCGGTGCTTTCTCCGCGATAATAACGAAACAATTCAAATTTTGAAAAACTTAATCATAATAAGCGTACTGATGGGTGGCGAAAATGCGTGAAGTAAACGCCAATAATTTATATTGCTACTGAGAGTTTATTAAACACATTATTTTCTCATTTTTATGTTCTGATGTTTATGAGCGAAACATGTTGACATGATTATCGTGTTTCCTAATTAACATCAATTTTTTACCAATGTTTAAACTTAACTACTGTATAAGATTTATCAAATATTTTAAAAATTCATATATAAAAATTTATACAAAAATGGGAACGATTTATAAGAAATCGTGTCTTACAGTTTTTCCTATACTGTAGAAAAAAATATAAAGGTTACAATTTTCCAGGCAACAAAATACGTAACATTCCATTATAAATCAATCATCAAAATATGATTTATTATTATCAATAAAATTATCTGAGCTTTAAGAGTAAGTATATCAATGCGAAATCAAATTGCTCTTGCAGATAACTGCGCGGATCATGATTAATATCGGATAAAAAAATTTTATTACAATTTCTCGCGCTTGAAATTTGGTCTTTAATTTTCTCTCAACATCGGACGATGTTGCCGGCACGGGATTTAAATCAAAGTGGACTTCTGTGCCCCGGCGCATTCCCTTACCTTCTCGTTCTGTACGCAAAGGAACACAAAGATAAACAGTCCCTGGAGACTGTTCAATATAGTGAAGAGGTACGCCATCATGACGGTTTCTTGGTTCAAGTAGAGGAGCCCGAATGTCCAGGTTAGTCCAAGTAGAAACACCAGCACGATGGAGCCTCGCAGCCATGTTCTGATCAGAAAAGATACAGAATAATAAATTACATCAAGGAACAGTCAGGTTTTATTTTTATGCAAGTCGCGATGGCGGCGCTTAAAGAAGACCAACATACAGCGTTAGGTAAACACAATAGTGCAACTGCAAAAAAATAAACCTCATCCGGTAACACTACTTGTTCTTCTCTCTCACTTTTCTCTTTAAAATATTTTTTTTCTTTTATCAACAAAGCTTTATTTCTACTTTCACATATTATCAAATATCGCGACAGAAATCGAAAGAGTTGCACCATTGCGGTGTATCGTCGCGCGGCACTTCGATGAAAATCAAGTTTTGCTCGAGAAATCCTCGTGAAAGAAGCATCTTGAGAGAAACTTGAAATCGATTGTTTGCCCATTTGAGTTTTTCAGCTGCTTTAGCGATCTAACAAGAGACTGAAATACGTAAATAAGAATCTTCGACAAAAATACGAACATATTTCTTCCATCTTAAGAAAAAATGACGAAAAAAATGACGAAGAAAAGTTAGCTACAATTGTGTAAAAGTATTTCGTTTCAAACAGAAGAAATCTCGTTTTGCTCGAACATTTTAATTTTTATTCTCTTGTTTGCTCGTAAAAACATGACGTAAAAATGATTACAATCGATCTCAAGACTCCCCCTCTTGGTTCAAAGCACAGTTTTAACACTTGGAATTAGCGTCGCGATGTCGAAGGAAAAAATAGCACGACGTAGCTTGGCGGGACACGCGACGCTCCGTCCCGGGCGACGTTTAAGCATTGCGATATTATGCGGCAGACCGGGCTTTTATTTTCGCGAGCAACGCGAACGCCGCTTTGAGCGTCGCCGAAATCGCGGCATCTTATCTTAAACTTGATGTGATTAGAACTTGGCGTTACACAGGTAAGACAAAATGTATCTCTATGATATTTTCACGTCTATCTACTTGTAAATCAGACGTAATGCCTGAAACTAAACAAGAACGTACGTACACTACTTGGGCATAGCGAATCGTATGTCTACTCAGAGGAAATGCAAGTGCCAAATGACAAATGTGATACACATAGATATTATGTAATTATTACATGCAACACACATATACGTATATCGTAACTTGATGGTGAAAGTCGTCTCGGAAAAGAAAACTGAACTTTTTATCTTATAAAACGAAATTGTGAAATTGCATATTAATTACAGATTCGAGAAGAAATTTTTTCTCTATGACACAAATAAGCGATAAGATCAGCTTGAAAAATAAATTCAAAATAAATTAAAGAGATTGAGATTATCAGGTGGGCAACATCGTGTGTGTGTGATTGGAAGGAATAAGCTTGCGTACGCAAAACCATATTTATGGAAGCTTAATTATCTCGCGTAAAAAAAAAATCAGGTCATACCGCTGCGTTCATTAACTTTAAAGCCTATAAGCCAACCAAGTGCTACCGTAAACATAATGCATCGCCCTCGTAAACTTATTCCTTCGCACAACTGCCGTATTAATTACATTATACACGGGAATATGACGCACACACTGATACGGCGCTTTCGAGAATCGCATTTCCAGTGAGTGTTACGACATTACGTGATACGATGATGAGTGTTTCGATGATATAATGCGAGACACTAGAGTCTACATTCACAAAACTCAGTATGAAATAATTATTCGGCTTAATTGAAATAAAGTAAATTAAAGAAAACAAAATACGGAATGATATCGAGATGGCGATTAATGGCAACAACGTTAACGGTGTGAGTAATAATAAAAATAGTAAATATCTTACAAGTGCGCTTGTAATTTGTTGGGAAGAACATTCTCTTCCTTTCCACTAGCAACCAACCACGCCATGCAGAAGAATGTAGAACAGTGTAGACAGAAGTGGGTAGGAGGTTTTAATAAAAAAATGAAACAAGACAGCAGAGTTAGGTGATTGTTCCGGCACCATTGATTAATTGATTATAGATTATTTTCCGATCGCCAAACGCTCGATTCAATCGCATTCACATTCCCAACGAGCACGCGAAGCATGTGTGGCGGTATTTATACCGACAAATTGCAAGTAAAATATACGGCTTGAGAGTTGTTTGTATCAATTAATTACGTCAAACGTAATATATTATACATATATGTACATAAATGATGGATATTTGTATGAAATATTTCCTTGTTTCTATTTTTTAAACTAATATAAATTTCTTATTTGTTATATTCCAGTGACGCAAACTGTAAATTATAAACGCGACGACACACAGGGCGTCCTACAGTAAGATGAAATAATATATTTCTCTTTGATATGTGTGTGCGTACGTGTGACTCACATAATAACCAGATTATAAAAAATTAACGTTTAATTAAATTGTGAGTTATATAACACAATTTATAAAATTCAATTTTTATATATAATTTATACGAAATAAAAGTCTACAAGCACGTTAATAATCAATAAACTATAAAAATTCAATATGTTTATTGAATATTACAAAAACAAAAGTGATTTGAATCTCACCAAAATGTTTTTTTGATACTTTTTTATATTGTTATATAAACCGCGCAATTTAAAAATCAAGAATCTAAACACAACACGTTGAAATTCACACGAGAGTGCAAATTGTTCT
>QVNV01008162.1:0-14621 GCA_014825455.1 Pseudomyrmex pallidus
TCTCTTCGGTTCGCTCTCTTTTTCCTCTCGACATTCCTTCTGATCATCCTCGCGTATCTCACAGACCGCATCTGCGTGCGCATGCCACGGTACCTACGTACGTACTTCAGAGTTCTTCAGGTTACGGGAGCGCTGCAATTGCGCGGTAGGGTATGACGGCATCAGCACGGAAAGGCCCTCGTTAGTATAGCCAGCAACTGTCTAGTTTGCGTAACGAAATATGAAAAGCGAGGCCAGCAAAATCAAGAAGGCAGAGGAGCTGAGCGAGCAAAGGAACGCGGTTTGTCCTTCTCAGCATATCTCTTTCTGTCTGTTCTCTCTCTCTCTTTTTGATTATCTGTGCACAAATGTGCGCTTGCGTTATATCGGCGCGTATGCATTTAACGTAGTTCCTTTTCGTCGTATAAAGCAGTCTCCCACGGTCTCTCTCTCTCTCTCTCTCTCTCTCTCTCCACGGTTTTAATCCGGTAATTAGCAGATTTCACTTAGGAGGTGGCAACAAACTACTGCGATTAGCTATGCGGAGAAATTCACAAGCGCGAGAAAATTTTCCGCCGCTGTTGCCGAGATGCAACGCGCGCTCTTCTCTTCCACCCCCGATAGAATGCAAACGCGCGCGCGCGCGCGATATTACGAGCGTGGTTTCGCGAGCCGTTAATTTCATTCTTACGATTATATCCAGCTTGAGATTAATCCTATTTTAAATTCCCGGTTGACCTATTTTCGCAACTCGGCTCGTAATGAGAATAACGGCTTGCGATCTGACGCGGCAATACGTTATCGGGGACCACGTGGGCCGCGCGTCGCGCCATTTAACGCTGACAGAAGCACGCAAAAATGTTCGGGAATTGGACGTGACTCTAATGCGCCGCGATGTCCGGACCACTTAGTCGCAGAAAGAGAAAGAGAGAGCAAGTTTCCCCCAGTAGCAAAACTAATGTCACCATTTCCACTTTGTCCACTCGAGTTCTTACGCGCGCCTATTCTTCTCGAAATACCGTCCGTCCGTCCGTCCCGCTCTCTCCTCGGCGAGCGAATCTAGCGGAAGAGACCGCATTTATCGTCTACCGGCGCGCACGACCGCCGCGAAACTGTGGAGGAAGATACGGACGAGATGAATATACGACGTGCATTAACGTAAAACGCTGACCACGCCATCGTCGTCGTCGAGTAAGTCTCCGTGAGCTCGGTTGAACCTATAAAGACTGGATACGAGCCCTCGAGGTAGCAGCCGTTTCTCGACGACGACATCATCGACGGGAACGACGACGACGACGACGTCGTCGATGCAATGACAGTCGATGGGTCAGAATAGAGACATTTCTTGCCGGTACCGCAAGAGAGAGAACGTGGAATGAAAGGAGGTCGGAGGGAAACGTTTAGCCCCATTAATCACATTATCTGAGCGACGAGGTTTTGTCGTTCCACGTTCGGCGAGCACGATTCCGCCGGAGCTGACTCGCCCAGGTTTCCTGCCTGCAGCGGACCTCGCTCTTTAGAAAATCGCGACTGCGAGAAATGTACTCCGCTTCTTGCCCCACGCAGACATTGAACCTCTCCCTCCGCGTTCAATGTCCGCGAGCTGCGATGTTGAGATAGACGTTGAAAATCCCACGTTAGCGATTATTTTGTATTAAACGCGTACGTTTTCGTTCGCGCGGGACTTGGAATTATTTTACGCTCTTAAAACGCGAAACTGTTTGTCACACAAAAGCTCAAGTGCACGCTTGAGGTGGATATTATCTGTCACAGCCTCCGGATTGGAATCCATCTCGCGCGCTCGCAACTCCCGGTCGCGCGATGTGGAAACACACGAAAAGCGGCGGGACACGGCGTTCGCGCCGCAAGGACACAAGACGCATTCGTATTCATACGGAAGGTCGTGCGAGAGAGGTGGGTACCTAAGTACCCGCGTAAGTTAGGGAGAGAGTTTGCTGAGAGAGCGGAATCAGTAGTAGCGGACCGTGGCGCACAGAAGAGAAGACAGAACTCGGTTTGATATACGGCTACAAGTTCTCCTCCGGGCAAGGAAGTGGGAACACAATCCAGGCGCAATTCTCTCCTTTTCCCTGCGACCCCCGGGTTTCTCCGTTTGCTTCTCTACCCCCGTCCTGCGGCGCGCGTGTCTCTCTCCCCCCGTCTCCGCTTCCTCCGGTCACTACCACGGCGAAACCTCCGAGAGAGAAACCTTGGACGCGAGTTAAGACGTATGAACGCATTTGTACAGCATCCATCACGCGCTCGGATGAAACATCGCGCGGACGTTACGGAGGCGCGATGAGAACGCGATGACAGAACGGAGGTAGTAGTACATTCTCTTCCCCCAAAGTCGTCCGCGAACTTATGTCTTGTGTCAAACTCGACGTGAGGAAGAGGGAAGGAGAGAGAGACGATGTTCCCGGATGATATTCTCTCTGATGATTTGTCGTCGCTGCTCAATTTCTCGTGAAAACGCGATAGCGCAACTTCACTCGATGGATCCGTAACGCGGCGGTCGCATTTGCCACGCGCGCGCGCGCGCGATTTTAAAATTGGGGAATAGCAATAAATATTCATAATTAGCCGATTAATATTCAGCGTGACGAGAGGAGATGCATAATGAATAGATGTTTTAATCAACAGCGGCAAACAAATTTTAAATGATACTAATTATTTAGTCCGCGCCAGTTGAGATCGTTTGTATGGGGGCTCATCAAAACCTAATGGTTCGCGGCAAAATAAACTTTAATTAGATCCTTTCGAATGCGGGAGACATTGCGCGCGCCGACGGACGCGAACGCACATCTCAGGATCCCGAAGAAATCACATCAACGCTGTGAGCGGCGACAAGTTACACGAGCTAGAAGTCACGGGGCTGGGGGCGGAAACTATGAACTCTCCGCGAAACTAATTCGCCCTGGAACTTTTATTAATATGCGACTTCGCCGGGGTTTCGCAAACAAACGCGCGGAGAGATAACGCGCTCGCCCGGACGACTTCCCCAGCAGTCGTCCCCGACTCCTCAGGTGGAGTGTGCACAGCGGTTTATCCATTGCAGCAGTTTATCCGGAATTCTGGCGAAACACCGCCACCGCATCGGGCGGCGGCGGCGGCGACTGTGCAGCGCGCGATAGTTGTCGTCGCGTCACGATTTTCTGTGTCGCGCGGCCGCCGGCGCTCTCTCCGATAATGGGCGCGACTTGCTTGTCAATATTAACTTACCGTAACATCGGACTCTATAACGATACGATCGTTTTATCGACACGCACGTAAGCCGGAGCGTTCTGACTCTCGCTTTGATCTCTCGCAATACTGCAAGGCCCCGAGAGCGAGAGAGATTGAGTGCCGGTGTCGTCCGAGAGCGTTTCAAGATTAAACGCGATCGACGTTCGTATTTAAACCGAGAGATCCACTTCATCGATCTGCAGCAAACGATCGCAACGACGTGATACCTCCCAGCGTGATTCGACGATCACGGCTATTAAACCCGATTTCAATATCGAAATCTCCTCGTTGATATGATACGACCGCTTGCACTTGCCGGAGATTTATGATGCTGTCGGATCTTTCGAGCGCGCGCGCGGAGGTTCAAATTATGGTTTGCATAAATCAATATTAATTATCGCTGATAGCCGTGAATGCGCGCGGAGATAGCGCGAGCGATACGCGCGGCGAGAAAATTCATCCGAGGAGAGAAGTCTCTCCCTTTCGGGGGAGTTTCGAGAGAGAAATCGATTTTTATCTCACGTGCATCTCCCGTCCATTTGTAACGTTACCACCGTCGATTTTTTTAAACAACTCCGCACACAATAAAATACGCGAAGTAAAACGCGAAGGGAAACAGCAGCCGAGATCTATATCAAAGTGCACGCGCCCGATATCTTTCCCGGCCTTCTCTTACGTAATTAAATATAATTCGAATAATTAATTACGGCGCGCGGATGTTGCGCGCGCGTCGCTCGAAGGAGATAAATTATTTTCTTCTGGCGGCATCATAGGGTGCCAACCGGTGAAATATCGATTCGCTCGAGGTATCTGGCAGTCGCGTTACATTTTCTGCCGCCAGGTTTTCGACCTCGCGCACGCCGATATCGAACAGTAATTAGTCTTCATTGTGTGTCATTGGATTCGATTCGCTCCTGCCGATTCGCCTCCGCCGAGAAAAAAGTCGGACACACACAGAAAAGACCCGGGGTAAACATCGGCGCGCGCGTTCTTTCTCCCGCCGTTCCTTCTCTTCTCTTCTTCCGCTCTCTTGCTCCCCCTCCCCCCCATCTCGCCGCCTCGCGGAGACTCTTCTTCTTCTCCGTCCTTGTCCGTGGGTGTAAATCTGTCTCCCAGATTAAGTCCGAACATTGAGTTGTATAAATTGAAGCCGATCTCTCTGCCGGGGCTCCGGAGAGAGTAGCTACTCGGGCCACTTTATTTTCGTTTATTTGTTGTCGGCAAACATGCCTGGTCTTCTTCGCAGCGGCCAACAGCAACCGGCAGCGGCGATATCCTGCTCGTACGCCTGGCTACACGGCAAGGAGGATTCCCTTTGCGTATGCGAGCACTTATATATATATATATTATACACGTGCACGAATCTCCGCTTCTGTGTGTATACGCGAAGAACCGCGCATAACTTGCGCCGGCGTAGCCCTTGCATGCACGCGCCTTTTTCATATGGACGAATACGCCGTACGTGCTTGTATACATATATATGTGATCGTTTCTGAGGTTCTGAGATACGCGTGTTTGACCGTACGCGCACACACAAGATGCTTCAGAATTATATCGGACATTTCTTTAGCTACGTATATATAGAATTCGAATTACCTCCGCAATCAGGCATTATAATAATTGCGAGCAAGTTTTTTAGTTACTAAAAAATTATATAACGCTGTTATATAATTTTGTCTGCTCTGCTATACTTCGAGCAACATAACTTTTTATATATTTTTACTTATTTTTTTTAAATAAATATTTATTTCTACATATTTGTTTTTATTGTAAGATCGAAAGAAGGGATTGAAGTAAATTTATTAATTTTAATTTAAATCCCCAATGCTTGTTTTATATTCTCATTATGCATATAAAAGAAGATACTATCTTTTTTGTTTTAACTAAAGTTCAGTTTATTTATTCTTTACGATTCAGCGCAGTTCGGTTCATTCTTTTTATGCTCTCTACACTTTCTGTATAATTAATAAATATATTAGCAAAATTATATTGCGATCGAGTGAATATTATTTCACGGCCAATAAAAATGAAATAAATCTTGTTATTTAACCGACATATGTAACACAAAATAATTCGTAATTTATTCTTGACTTTGTCTAAAAACTATAGCCACGCTCTTTGGCTGAAACATTAAATTCTGCAAGTAACAAGATTTATCTCATTTTCTCTTCTTTTAATCCTACGCGTATGAAAAACAGCGTTTGTTATTAATTAAAAGACAGCGTATCTCAGTCGAAACGCTTGCAATTTGTTAAATTAATAAACATTGACAAAAAACACCCACGCAACCGCGACCTCCTTCCTATGTACTCGTGTTTAAAAATTTGGAGGTTTTTTTAAATATTCTAAATTAAAAATTATATAGTTACAAAAACAATTAAAAAAAAACATTTTAATTTAAAGCAGGAGGCATTTTTTCCGTGTTTGTTGCGAAAAGTTTGCGAACTAGAGATAAAGGTATCTCGGTAAATTAAAAAGAAAACAAACTTGGAAAGCAGTGTATTAAATGTGTTTTGACATTTAATGGAACGCCTTGTACGCGGATAACTAGACGAAAGCACATAGTTTCACATAGTGCGTCTGAGATGTGTTAGCTTCGATAGTATCCCGGAGTATAAGCAAGTAACATGCTTCTCTCCTCCCGCCTCCTCCCTCGGTACATGTGCACGGATCATGTATGCGGGCAGGAAAAATGAAAAGAGAAAAAAACCCCCCCGCGCGCTTATGCACACACGTAGTTATAGAGATCTGTGTGTATACAAGGTGCTGCTTATAATCCGACTCCGAGTGGCATTGTTTTCCGTCAGAGGCGGCGGAAACGCGCCTAGCGCTAACTTGGTCGGTAAGACGCGCGGTAAATGGGTCGGGCGTATTTATCCTCGCCGAGATTTCGGAATTCATGGGGAAAGAGGTTTCGCCCAGAGTTACACGTCATGACGTTTATTTACCGATGCGAAAGACGTCTTGTACAATACGTTATCGTATTTCCGCGACGCGGCCCTTTTTAATGGGACGCGCGCTATCCAAGATTTGCAAGTTTTGCAAATAATGCGGACGCGCAACATTGTTTTTGCGATGAAATGATAAGACGCATTATGCATTATGCATGATATGATGATGCTTGCTTCAACATGGTTATGCTATGCAAGCCCGCCCTTAGAGAAGTGCTACTGAGAAATATGGCTGATCTCACACAGATCTTCCTCCAAGATAGATAACATCCGTTAAATCTTTACGCTGTTACGAGTGTTAAAGCGTTTCTGTTTGACGCGAAACTGTTGGAGCGCCGGCCGAATTATTTATTCGTTTCGCTAACAATCGTTTTGAACGAACCAGAGAAATTTTGGAGAACAAATTTACAAGTTTTTGAGGCTTCCACCAATCTAGCAAAGAGTTGTCCGGACACAATGAGAAGTTTTTATTTCTCTTAATTAATATTGAAATGAAGAATTTAAAAATTAAAGATCTAAACCACAGTCGTGCGCGTGCAAAATTCAAAGATGAAAACACTCACGTAAAATCCAGAATACTTCGAGTTTCTTTTTTAATATTTAGATCGTCTGAAAATTAGCCGAGCTGAAACCGTGCACAATATGTTTAACTTTAACTGTCCAATTGCAATAAAAAAAATAAAACATAGAGAATGAAAAATATATAAACCGACGCGACGGTGAAATAATATGAGAATTAAATGTTAAAAACCTTAGATATAAAAAATTCGCATTTTCGGTCGCGTGTCAACCGCCGAAAAGGGTCAACGGAGTCAAAAATAAACGGTGAGAGTTGAAAAAACCACACTTGTTTTTTTTTCTCTGAGAAATTCGGTCAATGATTTTATTTGAGAATAACCACAGCTGACTTTGATGTATAAGTTTACATTCTCTCGAGAGATAATGTAAGTACACACGCGAACTTGATGTATCGACACACACAGACACACACAGAGGAACGAATTTAACTCAGATTAAAAATTATGGAGATTGATATATGCGTGGGAAATTTATGTGCGCGACCGAGTCGATGATAAAACACCGGGGAGAATTCTTCCGGGACAACGTCGCGGGATTTCTCCGCGCGGGTTGTACACGGGGGTCTCGTATGACCCGACAAAAATGCTCGTCCGGCGGGGGCGGGAAGGGAGAAACGAACGCGCGCGATTCTCCCGTGATATATCGCTGGGCTGGAAAAATGGTTTCACCGGCGGGGGAATCGGGAGACCCCGAAATGCAGTTTACGCTTTGGTTGACGACGAATCGCCTTTCCGAGCGCCGGTTGGTTAACGACACGCGGTCGCACACGTGCGCGTACACACACACACACACACATGCGGGAGATGCATATATCTAGCCGCGCGTTTGTCACCAGATGCACTTGGCTCGCGCGCGTCATCCTTGTTCGTTTCGTCGGATTTCGAGCGCACATATGTACTCACGTATCTACACGAAAATACAGTAGTATAGTTCGCCGTCGTGATTATTGCGAATGGGAGGGAGAGGACGATGTTCGCGCGCTAAAGGAGAAGGTCGTAAACGGAGTCGCCGTTTCCAGTAACCATTTGTTCTTGCATTACGGCAACACGACGTCTTGAGAGGAATTTAGCATTATTTTCAGAATCCCCCGGGTGAAGAAGAGTTACTTCCGTCTTTACAATTCAGTTTATGACCGTAGGTATAGGTAGGAAGAGAGAGAGAGAGAGAAAGGCGAAGACCGGCGGCGTTCCATGCTCGCTCGCTCACTTGTGCGCGCGCGCGCACGTCCATTTGCATACCTTATAATAAAAACAAATCCCTCCAGCCGAGGCATCCTCGTCGTGCATTCTCGTTTCGCGGAGATCTGTCGAAGCGCCTTTCGGTTTAGATTCTACCGTGTCGCGTTTACGGCCACCTCTGTATCCCCCGATATGCTACGTTGTCCTTCCGGTCCGCGTTTTCTCTCGCAGCTTCTCTTCTCTCTTTCGAGCTCTCCTTCCCGCGCAACCGTATCTTCCCCATACCGAAAGATTTTCCGAACGACTTTCCCTTCTCGTCCCGCCCCTTCGCTGACACACTCCTCCACTCTTTTTCGTCCGCGCGAATAAGAACTTTATCACTGGCAGTCTCTCCAAAGCCGGAAGAAACTACTGTGTGTGTGTGTGCGCAGACAGAGAAAACTTTATATAAACATTTCTCCGGCGTTCTTTTGCTGATTAAAACTTTCAACTTTATTATTTATATAAAATTGGCTTTTTTTTTCCCTCGTGTACTACGACATAACCGCCTCGAAGAATGCAGTTCGCGCTGGTCTTTATAAGATTCTGGACATCTGTCGTTTCGGTTTACATTCGTGCCATTTTACTTAGTTTTGGCTCGCGACCAAATCCCCCAGGAATGAAAACGTACGTACATTGATCCCTCAAACTTATCTCGGGAAATATTTCTTAGGACTATAGAAATCTCTCCAAGTGCGTTCTTTTTAAAAACGTACACATCGCCGTTCACGCAAGAGCCGGTGGACATTCAGCGGCAAAACACACGCGCGCATGCAGACGCCGGTCGATGAGTTTCGGTCAACAGACAATCGGGCGATCAGCGCAAACTGGACTCGTCGCTCAGCGTGTGCTCGTTTTTCGAAAGGAAAGGACGAGAGAGGATCCGGGCTGCAATATGCGACCCACGGTCATCGTCTGCTCTTGTAGAACGTCCTCATACTGCCTGCAGGCCCTCGTAATCTGGCAGATTTTATTTTCTCGACGACGACGACGACGACGACGGTGGACGACGCCCGGTCTCGACGACAGTTCGCGAACTCATATCTCACAGAGCGTCCGTTCCTGCGGAAACTTCGATATCCCCGAATATATGGCGCGCGTGAGAGACGCGGGAAATTCCTCCGCGGGAGTCTCGCTTCGATTCTCAATGACACGAATCATTTTCTCGACGATGGCAATCTCCTAACTTTTCGTGGCGTTCTTTTTTTTTCAGTTAAATGTGATCAGAAAATCACACGCGCGTATATATATATATATATTTTTTTTATTTTGTCAAAACGCGAGATAAGCGATCACGCGCGCGCTGACAAAAAATAACGCAGATTTGAAGCGGTTCGAGTAAAATGTTTTTCTCACAAATGCGTCTATTTTCTCGAGAATTCGCGAGAAGTTCCCTATTTCATCAGAATTGAAACGATTCCCGTATCTTCCTGGCTCTCGAGTTTGTTTCTATTCGTCGGAAATTTCAGTAGATTTCATTCCGGCGACGTGTTAGCCCTTTCGATCGTGAGGAAAAGTGCATTCTCGTAATTCGATCGCGCGGCGCCCGAAGTGGCGCTGAGAGAAAGATACTTTGTGGAACTGCGTCGTCCCGAGTCACGAAGCCGAAGCAGTTCGGCAAAAATAGCGATGCTTATCGCTCTTAGACTCTCGTGAAATTGGAACACGAAATACTTACGTGGCGCGCAGCGATTTTCGAACGCGCGGATTGTTGAGTCATTTGCTGATATTCGCGACGAGTTAATACGTAAAGATAGAATCAACGAACTATAGGAAAAAGAAGAAATATTCGCTACATATATTTCCGCGAACTTATTTCACGTCACGATGATCGATCGCTTTCAATTTCGAACGTTAAAGCGAGCGTTGAAGCTTGACGGAGAAAGAAAGAAAGCGCGCTCTTATATTCGCGCCGCCGCCGCCGCCGTCGGGAGAAAGAGAACAAAAGTTTTAGGAGCGCGAACATCTTTGTATTATGGTAATTTCTCTTGCAGAATTGTAATTTCCGGTTCTCTCTGTTTAAATACGAAATCAAATCCTTGTTTGCCTTTCCAAACTTTAGGTTTAATTGTAAGCTGCGCGCACCCGCGCGCGCCGTACAAATGACGGACGAAGAGAAATGAAATTTCGATCACGGGCGTTTCATGAAATTATTCATGAAACGCCGCGCTCGCGCGCGCGAAACAAATTCAAGCGTGCGCGCGCGACACAGACGCTCGCCCCGGACCCGGTGCAAAAATCCTTTTATTTATCCGATATCTTATTTCATTTACATATTTATTGTATCGTAACGGGAAATATAGAAGACATTACAGGAAGGGGAAGGAGACCTTTGCGCGGGCGCGCTCGAGTAAAGGTGAGCTTATTTGCCGTTCTCTTTTTCCCGAAGTTTCATAAAAGCGTAGGAGGAAGTAGCTTCGGGATGTATCCGATGGATGCGACTGAAATATTGAAGCTCACTCGATCTCGTGTCGTTGATCCGCCTCCCAAAGAAGCAATTCCGAAGAAATATGGAAGTATTGAAACTCATTTATGCGTGAGTCGCATCAATAACTTTGTTCACGTGGAAAGCTAAACATTGGCAGCTTAATGGCACTCCGGACTAATGCGATGAGGTGCTATATATATATATTGCGTTCGAAATGTCTGACGCGGATATACATGACGCAGTTATTACGTTCCGTGAGACAACTTGAGAGAACGAACGAGATGCTCGCCGCGTACGCACAAAAGTTGTTCGCGCGAGACACACAGGAAAAAACAAATTGTTTATTTTTTTTTTAGTTTTCTACGGCACAAAGCTCGCGTCAGAAGAACAATCGGGAAGAGAAAAACCTGTCATCTTTCTCTCTATTTTTCTTTATTTCATGGCGTAATAAAGGAGATGTGTGCATCTTCAACAAGACGTGAAGTTTATAGCGGGAATGAAAACCTCCGAGCAGTATCTCCGTCGCGGAAACTCCGACGGCATTGATACATCGCGCGTAGTGTTCTCGATATTTCGTATATATTTTATTTTGCATGTGTTACGATTTGACTTCAACGCGCAAATATTTTCTTTCAATACGCGCCACCACTTGGTTCGGTTTTTTTACTTACTCGGTGTTACGGTCGCGTAAGAACGCGCGCGTAAAAAATTCCGGTTCGAAACTGTGGAAATTGCGGGAATCGCGTGTTCGAATCATCGAAGCCAGTCTCGCGTATATAAAACCGAACCCAACGACCGATCGTACGCCGCCGCTTCCGTCGCGCGCGAAAACAAGTACCCCAAGCGGGGACAATGGGCATTGTCTCCGGGTTGGTCCGATAAATACATTGCGGACTGATTATGTTATAGGGTGTCGTCTTGATGCTCGCCGCGGTGGTGCGCCCGCGGACAGACGTGGTATTGCGAGTAGAGACGGCGCTCGTTGTCGAACGCGGCGGCGAGAACGGGAGAGACAAAAAGCGTCAGACTGGAAGGACAGGGAGGAGGAGGAAGGCAGGGTCGGGATTGCGACAAAAAGCGACTGTAAGCTCGTTTATTCTTCGTCCGGTCGCCTATTGTTATTCGGCCCGCTCGAATACACTCTCGCTTGTCCCATTCAACTGTATCAATTGCAGAAGTAGTAGACCTCGGCCAATTGGCAATTGGTCGAGTCTCGAATAAGCGCGCTTCGTCGCGGAGGAAGGCGCGAGAGAAAGGGGAACCTCTCGGCGCGCGGGATCGCCCCGAAAAAAGGCGTTCCCGAAACGCCGCTCCGGAAGAATTGAAACGAGTTGCCGCGCCGCCGCCGCCGCCGCCGCCGCGAAGCTCCGTGGAAAAGGAAAAAACCGCGAAAACGTAGTTATTCCACTCTCGGCTCTTCGCTCTTGTTATGGTACGCTCTCGCAAGCAGCGTCCCTTCTTAATTACACATTGGCGCACCCATTCTTTCGTTGTGCAAACGCTTGTGGCGCCGTATTTGCGCACATCTACGCTAACGAATTGTTCGCGTATATACATATATATATATATATATGTATATCCAACAAGAGCGGTGCGCGCGATGAGGAGGAGGAGGAGGAGAAAAAAACGCAAGCGCGGAAAACGAGATTGAAATTTTACGCGCAGCTTTTTACTCGTCGTCGTCGTCGTCGTCGTCGTCGTCGTCGTCTCTTCCACCCTACGCGCGTTAGAAACGGACTTCGCCCCCTCAAAAGACAACGCGCATTACAGCGCGGAAAATTTTACGACCGAGCGTTACTTTTACGATTGAACTTGCCTTTTGCCGTGAAAAATTTTACCGCGCTGTAAGTGCTCGCTCGCAAGCTCTCAGTATTCCGAGCCCGGCCGGGTTAATTTCGAAACGTGATTCTTTTTCAAGAAGCTCTCGGCTGAGACCGGCTGTGCCGAGTGCTGAATGTGAGAATCGCACGCGATCCGTCTTCTTCTTTTCTTTTTTTTCTTCCTTCTCCTCGCCTTTCTCCGCGCCATCTCCGTCTACGCCGTGTAATAAAGTAGCCCCATGCGATATGCGGTTCGACTATCTCTCCGGACCTAACTGCGTTCGAACGAGCCGGGGAGATCGTGCGCGGGATTCGGAAATGGACCTAATTTTCCGACCGAGCGCGCCGAGCGCTTCCTTTGACATGTATCACGAGTTTTTGGCTCGGGTATAAACGTGCCCGTCATCGTTGCGACATATCGTTGAGACGCGCGTGGAGGATCAACGTGTGGAGGGTCATTTAAATCCGTCGAGAATGTTTCAAGTCAATTCGACTCGAATTCATTGCGTGGCAAATCACGAACTTCGCTGAACAACGTACTTGCGCGATTATTTACACGATGTTTCACGACACACGCTTTCCGAGATATACGTAAATCCCGAAGAGCGTCACGACGCGGGAATACGCGAAACCCGTTCACATTCAACCGCAACTAATTACTAATCGCAATTAGTAGCGCAAACAGATAAAGCGATCGACGAGCATTAACGCTCGTATCGATTCGCCGAACATCAAAACCAGCGGCGATTGCAAATCCTCTTAAGAAGACCGCGGGAAGTCGAACGTATTGTGTTATCACAACGATGGAGCACGCGCGCGCGCGCGACATATGTAAATCGTTGGAAATTAATTTAGCAGAAGTTCGCTTTTACCGCGTCCGCTTTCCGCACCCGCAGAAAGTGGAACCGCGGGCGAATGAGAACGGGATATGACGGTGAATAGAGAGAGAGCGCGAATGGGAGGAAATAAAGCGCGATGGCCCACTTCCTCCTCCACTTCGAGGTGCCTGTAGCACCGAAGGAACCGGGAATCGGAGCGAAAGAAGGCAAATATTCCACCAACTTGGAGAGCCGAGTCCTCTCGCGTCTCTCCCGTTCCCGCGTTGGCGCCCGATCTCTCTCTTTCTTCTCTCGCCAATCCTCTTTCGCCCCCTTCCCCCTCGTTTTCTTTCCCTCTCGCATTTCCTTTTCCACTCAGATATGCGCCGCGATTGTCCGCGACCCGACGAAACTGTTACCTCCTCCTACGAATCTCTTTGCGCGGACACTCGACTGATTTCTATCGCTCCCGACATATATTTCGCCGTTTTATTAATGACACGGTGAATAATTGATGCCCCTCTCCGATGCGAGCGCAACGCGATACTGGGGAACGTTAGCGGGAGCTCGCGCAGCGACGTTAAACTCCGCTAGCTCTCACGTTAAGAGGCTTCAGCGCGCGGCGGCGGAATAAAGAGGATAAAATATGTTCCTCGCCGCCGCCGCCGCGGATTTTAAGTCGAAGTCAGAAACGCGCTTGGGAGCGCGGCGCAAGACGGCGGAAGTACACAATAAGCAGAACTTATACCGAGTATAATCGCATTCTTTGCGATGGACGCGCGCGCGTACGCGGCGCGCATACGGAAGACGACGGTTGTTCGAAGTACAGTCCATAAGCGTTCGTGTTACGCAGCTGCGCTTTGACGGATATCAATGACTGTCTGGCGGTGGGCTCCATTGGCGCAGGAGCTGCACCAGCAGCTGCTGTCTCCGCGCTCTAAAGTGGATAAATGTAAATCTAGATTCGGCCGTGGCTAACGTGCGCTTGCGCGCGCGCGCGCGCGCGAACACACACACATCGATTCGGAGCGTGTATATATCCGGCCTTTGTTGGTCCAGAACGTCTACCGCCAGGAAATTAACCGATCGTCTCTAAGTATCGTCTATCTCCAAGCATCCCGAGTATACATATATATATGTATATTGTACATATATACAATACGGGAAAGCATTTGTCATTGTATCGGTTAATATCATCGCGTTTCGCATTCATCTGTTTTCTCGCCGATCCCGCAGATGGTTAGATCCCCGGTTAATGATTACTTTCCGCTCCGCTCTCGTTATCCCGGTCTTATAATTGCCGGTGATATAACGTCGGATGATGATAATGCAAGCGATTATTTGTTTGCGTTGCGATAATTACAACCGCTTACTTGCCGCGCAGCAGCTCACATAATCAACGCGATCGCGGTCTTCTCCCGAGATTAATCTACCGACGAACGATGATAATAATATAAGAACGATAAAACTCACGTCCTCTGGAGAAATTCTCATTCGAGAGAATGTTTTTTTGTAGCGACTGCGCGCGAGAGAGAAAAATTTCACTTTATAGAAATTGCATAACGACCGACTCCTCTTTCGCGCGCGTGTATTCCGTATGCGGA
>QVNV01008163.1:0-22040 GCA_014825455.1 Pseudomyrmex pallidus
ACCACACACAGATAAAACTTATACTAACATGTGGTTAAAATTTCAAGACATTCCTATGAAACTCGTTTTTGGGAACAACTACCTTAAGTTTCCTATTGCGCGAGACTTATAGCAGAAGAATTTTCATAAATCTTCCGTCAAAAAATCCAAAGTCTGTTGACTCGATTCACTCGAGGCGCAACGTTCGATAGGTGTGTTTGGCATACAAGTAGCATACGAGCATGTTTAATGAAGGCGCTTAAGTAGGTTGAAGTTATTTATTCTCGTAACACCCGTATGGGTTACTGTGCGTGGTATAAGGTATTGTTGCTCGCCTCCATCTCTCGCGAGCCGCATTTCAAAATCCAGTCATTTATTAATGTCTTTGATTGTCGTTTTATCGTTAATCCCTCAATGTCGAATTCTCGCGGTGTCCGCTTGTGAAAAGGTGCGATTTATTGTCCAACGGATCCGCGTGTGTATCGACGATCGCTTTATTTTAATACCTTGCACAGCGGTAGAGAACAGCCAGAGGTGAATGTAGTTTTACCACATTCGTCAATTTCACGGATCAAAAACAACACTTTTTCTTCGTTATTATTTTTAATTTCCTCAACATTTAACATTTAGACGAAAAATAAGTCACCTTGTTAATTTCTCTAATTATTTAAAATACATCTGAAATCTATTAGAAGCACGAGTTATTCTAATGTTAATCCTACACACGCGTAAATAATAATTAAATACGTATAATTCGCATTCGTCTTTGTTTCTATCCGAATTTAAAGACCGGTCTCAAACCAAAATAACTTCTTTTGGCAACTCGTGTATTTCTATTTCGCGATGTTACACATTCGCTGTCCATTCAACTTTTGACGTTATTATTACAGACGGAATAATAGACGCCTGATGAGCAACATGTCATGTGTGTGACTTCTCGTTCAGTCAGTGACAAATTTACACACGCGTAATTTTTCAAGATACACCAAACTAATTTATTAATAAATCAATATGATTTTGCATGACAATTTGCTCGCGTCAGTAATAGCAAGCGATCGTGTGGATCAGAGATGTGATAAACAGGAAACGATGTGGTACGCTTTAAATTGGTCGACATTCGTCGACTACGACCCAAATCGACAGAGGGAAGCGGTGCCCGCTTTAATGAATCGTTCGTTTCGCATCAACGTCGCCGTTGTCATGTCGCACCGATAGGTTCGAACTCTAGAATGCTCGTACGGTTCGATATTATTTTATACATACGTGTATGATGAACTCTTTCAATCTTGTTACCTTGGAGAAATGTACGTAGATGTAATCAACACATTTTTCCAGTGCGAGATCAAAAGATGATCTGATTCGAATTCTAATTTCTACAATAAATAAGTTACTTCGCGAATCTTATTGATTTTTAAATAATGATAGATAATGAATTGAGAAAAACATTTTTTTTAATATATTAGAACAGCCAGAATCTAGTTTTATCATATCCGTCAATTTGACGAGTATTTGAAAAACCTTAACTCGTTATTATTTTTAATTTCTTTACTGTTGAAACAATTGATAAAAAAAAGAAACTTTTTTACCTACAAAGAGTCTTCACACACTCTTTTTTTTCCTTTATTGAAATAAAACTACTCCGAACATTTTTTTAACAAATAAATTGCATTACTGAAATCCGTCATTTTGACGGGTTCAGTTGTTTTTTCTTTTTTAGTGTTACGGAAATAGCTTTTGATGGAGTAGAGTTCCATGACAGATATCCAGCTTGCTTCTTCATTTTCATATTAATTACTTATCATCGCGCGGAATAAATTAAGATTTATTGAAGAAAAATTAAACCGGCCGAGCTAATCATAGAACACACGTAAGGAGAAAATTTAACGTTTCGTGCGCGGTTTGAAATTCCGCGTTTCATCGCGTTATATATATCTCGTGTTTCTTATACAGTCTCTGTGTCTCTTGACCGCGCGCAACGCAAAAGAGAAACGCTACGTAATACGCACTAATTATTTTAACACACTGTTTTCCGTTACGTAATCTTCGGTCGGCTGGTTAATTTTCGGTTGGTGTTTTCCGCCGAGAAATTGCCTCTTCCCTCGAGCGCGACGGCGCGAACAAAAGAATAAAATAGAAACGATCGAATAAAGATCTCTCGGCTCACCGCTCATCGATATAATTATGCATAATTTATCAGATAAGATTGATCGATCGATGCGTCTCCCTCGATCCTCGCTATCTGCTCGAAAACGCGTTACTCGCGTTGCGAACGAGTCTTGAGATAATAATCCGCGCGCTCCTGTATATTTACTACTTGCACGCTGCAACAAGCAGGATTTTCTTCTCCGTTTTCTTCTCTGTTTGACGCGAAAGTCTTTTCAGTTCTGCTTTTCGTTCGAACAATTTATTTATTCATTTATTTACGAGAAGAATCTTATGAGAAAAGAAAAAACTACAAAAAAAGATGACGAATTTAAATGATGATAGTGGGGAGAAATACACGTGTACACGAAAACTATAAAAATAAAAGAATGTGATTAATAATCTTTAATAATAGTTTATTAGCAAACTTCGAAATTTCTTCTCGTTTTAAAATTTATTCTTTCAAGCATTTATTCGACATTTTACATACACACAAGTGATGTGTAACATCAATCTTCTCCGTCGCGCATATTGCATTTATTCTTTCAGGTTTGCTTGTTTTTTTTTAATTTAATACGTTTTCAAGAGTTTCTCATCTGTCTTGTGTCACAATCTTCGCTCTATTTTTATTAAATGTCTGTAACGCACACGTACTAAACTTACGTAACTTTATCTGTGTCTCTCTCTTTTTTTTTTTTTTTTTTATTAATCCAAACAACAGTTTCTTATTCGTATTTTGTACTCATCGTCTTCGCGATGACTCGTCTCGAAGACTCGTCACTTGATGAATTATATCTCGTCACGGAATGCATTCCGTTTCTCATTGCGTCCGTTTTTCTCTTTTGCTATCATTACGCTCGTTATAATTCATTGAACATTGATATCGGCTTATCTCACTGCAAGATAACGTTAATTTTGCATAGAGTTCTTGTCATCACACGTCTTCTCTCACATTTATATTATTGGCTGATCTTAACACAATTTTCATGCTTTCGCATACAATGAGCACAAACAATTGTAATTTTCCGTATGAATACACGCACGTTTTTAACGAACAGAGATCTGTTAGACGCGATAGAAAAGTATTGAAATAAAAGTTCTTACTCATTAAATTTTGAGGAAACTTTTGATTCGCTCAGGGAATAGTGAGGAAATGTCACGGTACGTCGCGTACAAAGTGGAACCGATCTCGTGCGGTTGTCGTCTTATTAGATACGCGACGTTAGAAATCGCCCCCGAGAAAAGTGTGCGAGCTCTCCGGTGCTAGAAACCTCTTCTCGCAGTCACGTTTTCACACATCCGTGCGTTAAACGCGCCGCGCGATTGCATGACGAACCGACCAGCCCCGTTCCTCTCGATTTCTATGCACGGCACCATCGGTCACTTGGTTGTCCGCTCTGTCGAGCAATTCCGCCCCGTAAGCCGTTGGCTCCGTGAAAGTTGCATCGTTCGCTCGCGCGGCATGTGGCACATTCGTGCGGTATGGAGATCGTGAGTTATTGCTCGCGAGTAATTACCGGCAGTGCCATTTTTACTCTTTTCTCCCCCTCCCCCTCCCCCCATCCACATGGCTAGAGACATCTCTTGCTACAGAATTTTCTTTTATTGCGACAGCTATGCGTGACGCTTTCTATTCTTTAGCGTCGTTACAGAATAATGAATGAAATAAGTCCGATGTATGTACGCGATTTATTAGTTTTTACTCCAATTTGTGTGATCACATATTTTTCGTGAATATTTTTTCTTTTTTTTTTTGTAAAGAGACTGATGATGATCAAAAATTTAAATTTTTCGTAATGTTGGTTTTCTGAAATTAACTTAAGAGGGATTTTTTTCTATATGCATGAGATGCAAACCGAGCATCTTAATTCACAACATAAATTTTCGAGATGCAAACTCAAGCATTCCCGATGTAGATTTTCGGAGTAAAGTTGATTCGAATAAATATGTGCATTAATTTACACTTTAAAAAATTTCGTATATTTATCCAGCGCTTGGCTCTTAAGACTATTAAGTTCCAAATTAAAAGGAATTGAAACGTCAATATTGGAAGTAGTTTACTTGAGTATTTCTACGTTCGACAAACGCACACGTACACCAGTGCTCCTCATGGTTTTCTTTATTTTAGTATTTTGCAATTAGACAGTAACCATTACTTTTAATATTTAGAGAGTTTTTAAAAAGAGACTTTTTTAAAAGCATTTTAATTTTTTCAAGAGCATTTTAATCAGAAATGTGTCGCGTTTATTGCAAGAGCTTTAAAAATACATCTCTCGCGTGGAATTAAATTCAACTTGCCGCGTAAAGGAACATTTTAGTTGATTTTACCAGGTGTGTGCGCGCATGGTGAAAATAGGCGTAAGATTCATCAAGTGCTACCATGAATCTCACGTGTTCTCCTAACACATTATCTGACTCAGTCGTTGGCACGTTGCCGTTTCAATGTCGTCACACACGTCGAGTTTCGCTAGCTAAAAACGAAAATGTCTAACCGTAACAAAATGCCGACTTCTTCGATCTTACCATTTTGTTCTACGAGTTCTCCTCGCTTTTTTCTAACTTGAAAAACATTTTTACACACGTGCAAGGTTCAATGCTCGCTATAAAACAGTCATCCCGATCACGTTTCCTCGTTAACTGTTAATCTTTTTTTCATTATCTTTGTGGGAGAACTCGGTCATTCAAGGACGGAACTACTCGAACAAGATCTTAAGAGAGTGCGTGAGCTGTTGCATTTCACGAATCTTCTCGGTAATTAAAAATAGAACCTCCTGGTGTGCTTGTGACCCTTAGCAGGAGTCGTCGCGACGATCGTGGCGACACGTCTGTTATATTATTTTTCGCTCTCGCGAGGGCGGGGTAAGATCCGCGTCGGAAGGGACAGAGCAGGGAGAAGGCCATCGACTCGGGAAGTAAAGAGGGGGTTAATTCATCGCGGAGACCCGCTCAGCACGCAGTCGTAGAACGAATCTCGTCCACCTCGATCCTGGATTCGCGAGTCGGCCGACCAGTTACGCGTCTTCCGCGCGAAAGTCAAGGACGCTGAGGTGTGTTCCGGAATTCTCTTTGACCTTCGCGAACACACGCACGCGCACGGTAGATCGAAGTCGTCGAATCGTGTGTTTCGCCGAGGTCAGTGAGTGTTATCGCGACGAGAAACGGGAATTCTCAATTGTTTCTGCGATTTCTGATTTTCCGTAAGCCGTTCAGATCGGAGTTCTTTAATTTTTCGTTTGCTCTTTCTCTCTCTCTCGGCTGGGAAACAAATTGTTTCGAGGAAAATTCTACGGTTAAATAAATCGTTAAAGTGAAAGAAATACGAAGTAAACAGAACAAATAGATTCTGCTGCGATCGAAAGCTTCGGAAAAACAATAAAGAAAAACATCTTTTGTGAGGAAAAAATTGTTATTGACTCGCACACTCGCGTTTTGCATGTTGTACACAATCTCTCTCTGGTAGAACGTCATTGCGTTGTTGCTTAGAGACATCCGTGCGTTATACAAGTTTGCACACACACATACACACACATATACAAACTGCTATATGTAATAATATAAAAAAAGCGAGATGCGAGTCCGTATAGCGAATTAATTTTACTGTTGGAACATTTTATGAGATTAATTAAAAATTTTATTTCGAATTTCATGTCACATTCGATTTTCGATTCTCAAAATTAATTTAATTGATAATTTCTTGCCGATACCGGTAAGTTTTTCCACTTTTTTTTTTATTGCATTGCGTATTACTGTTACGTGAAATTAAAGTAAACCGTGTTACGGTCTGGGATTATATAAAGCTCGTGCAAATTTGTCCTTAACACAAATTGCGCTCGTATAAATGACGAAACTACGTGCGGTCTTAATAACGTGTGTGTCTTAAATTGATGATTCACCGTTTCGTATCGAGGAAATCGTAAACACTCGGAAATCGCGCGCAGTTACTTTCTTCGATCCTCTGAATCATGTTTCTCGATCTTTCGTTTCGATATCTCGCTGTCTTCTTTTAAGTGTGAATTATCGGTGGTGTGGTTAGTGCGAAGGAGTTCTCGAGTTGAGCGGAAGTTCATAATGGTGGTCGCGATGCTAGAAAAATATGGACAATCTGATCGAGGTACGTCTGGAAAGCACACTGGAGATGTTTAATATCTCACGCTTGTTTATTTCTTGTTAAATCGTAACTACTCGAACATTCTATTTACAATATCTTCTGTTTACAATAAGAAATCTGAGAAATTCGTCATTTTGACGGATGTTTTTCCCGGGTTGATTATTCTAGTGTCGAGTCTTTCTCTCGTCAATGTAATCGCCTGTGAGTTACGTCAACATATTACGTTCTACTCCGGCGAGAAGAATATTTTAATTCTTACTCATCTTCACCGAGAAAAAAAATTCGAAGAAAGTTGTTTTCGAGAAATATGCAAATTTGTACAAATTTCACAAGGCATTAAGTTGTCAATCAAAGAAATACGGACAGTAAGAACCAAGCGCTGGATGTACGTGCGAAACAATATTTAAAGTAATAAAAATTAATCCTTTGTGGACAGACTCCAAAAACTTCTGTTGGAGAGACTCGTTGGATCTCGTAAGACTCACGGCGATTTCAAAATCAAACATCTCCGTAAAAAATCAATTTTTACTAAAGACATTGGTTTGAAAGTTTTAGATGGATTTGGAAGACTCGGTTTGTCCACAAAGGATTAAAATTCTTCTTTTTTTTTTTTTATTTTATGCTCCAATACAATAATAGCTTTGATCTTGAGAAGTTTTAAATACGCAAAAATATATATATATATTATATATATATATATATATAATATATATATATAATATATATAGTTTTATAAGACGACGTGGAAAAATCGACTCGTTAAAGCGCCTTCGCGAGGAAGACATTCGCGGAAATCGTAAAGCGTAACTCCAAAGCGTGCCGCGTTTAGCGCGATTTTTCAGCGTAACGAGTGTAACATAACTGTTAAGCTCTGAGTATTCAAGACGGATGCAAAATGTAGGATGGAGATAGCGAGACGATTGAGAAGGAGCCGGAATGTTTCTTCTATCATTCGCGATCTACCGTGAAGTCTAGCATGAAACGAAGCGCCGTGAATTCTCGCGGTTTGCGTGTGCTCACGCGATATCTTACACCCGTGGGTATGTAAAAGGAAGGGAGGTGAAGTGTGTAGGAAGAAACGATCGAATATGGTCGCGATAATCGTCGATTCGGGACACAGCTTTGTGGTAACCTCGGAATTTATCTTCCCGCGCGTTGCGCGAGTCGCGCGGATATCGCAGATCGATAATCTCGTCCGCTATCGATCGCGGCGGAAGCATTAAATCGTACAAGTTGCGCCGCGCGGCGCAACTCTCTTTGTCCTCCGTTAGCGTACGCTTCCTGCGCAAATTGTCGTTTCCAAGAGTCATAATGAGGAAAAAGATATATTGCACAATAGCTCCGCGCAAGACGCCTCTATAACTGTGAAAAATTATCACATATGTATATCTACTTATATAGTTTCCGCGATATTTCATTCTCTACAAAATCAACGCGCGTCGTTGGTGTAACACAGATTTAAATACTAACCTTCCGATATTTTTCTGTTTCAGGTAAGTCCCTTGCGGAATCTCACGAATAGCTGCGCCGTATGTGCGATGCGTGTACAGTAAGTTGATTTGCGGAAAAGGCGGTCAGTTTGCATTGATGATGTTCTCGAGAGAACAAAATTTAAAAATGTAATGTTGCTTCTTAAAATAAGAATTCAACATACGGTAAAACAGACAATAGGAAAAAAATATAAAAGTTGAACTAACGTCGGTTTTTCGCCGTTGACAATAGGGAGTCGTGACAAAACGGAATGTTGACAATAGGGAGGTTTGACTATATCGTTAATTCTCTTCGCAAATCAATTATTATCTTCGCTGACAGATCAAACGTCTGTTTGCATAGTTGCTGTCATAGTATCGGTCATTGTCTGCGTGTAAAAAACTAATTCCTATCGAAACAATTAAAGTGTACGTTGTTGAAACACGTACGTTCCGGATTGGAAATGCAAATTACATAGTAATACACAACGTGTCTCGAGTTTTCGCGCAAAGTGAATTATTTAGCATTCAATGCTAGCGCTCGATGAATAGAGACAATCTGATTCGTCGATGCGAGACGCAAGTAAACAGAAAAACCCGCTTGCGTAGAAGATTTCGCAAACGCGTGTAGGTCAGCGTGAGGCAGATTCGATCGGCGCGATAGATTCCCACGATAGGCGGGTCGACGAAGGTGCACTTGCATTTCTCGATCGAGGAATCCGTGCCAGGGGAACGGTCGCTATCACGAGCGATCGTTTCCCGCGGGCAGATATCATTTACGCACAAATCGTTCTTGTCACTACAAATCGTTCGTATCTTTCTCGCGGATCTGTGGTTACGCGTTACTCTCTCGCGTGTTAACCTTTTCATGGTCCCGTGCGTTTAGACTACTTTTAACGGTAGAGAAGAAAGCAGACGCGTCATCATCATTAGGATAATATTTTTCAGTACATTATGTTGGAAATACAAATATCGTATCAGCGCGTACGTTTAAAGAGAAACTGATAACAAAAGATAATCGCGGAATCGATTGATTCTCGGTCGCGGCTTCTTCGCAAACGACAATCACGTCGGCGAAATCGAGATTCACCTTTTCCGTCATACGATCCCGATCGCGCAATTGCGAATTCGATCCGCGGATTTTTCTCGTCGGTGATTAAACGCGCGTACGACGGATAATTGCGAGAAAAAACGCGACTTTAACGTTGTTGCGGCGAGAAAACCCCGCAATGTGTGCATTAAGACGAGCAGCGAACCGTCTCGCCGACTTGATTAGCATCCGCGAATCGGACGCCGTTAATTATTTCCATTATCCCGTGCCATTCATAATTCAACGGCACATAATTCAACGGTTGGCGAGACCATATGTGTTCGGTTCAGCGGATGGAGGAAACTGCTTGGTTGTTTTTGCTAATGTTTTTACACGCGAAGAAATATCTGTCGCGCGTACTTAACGCGATGTGTGTAATATTAACAGTTCAAGGCTCGGCCACTTTGAAAACTGAGACACACCTGTGGCCGGCGATTTTTCAAATTAATTTAAAACACCCGTATGTGTGTGAATATCAAACATTTTGCACACAATGTCTCTAACGAAACTTTGTACACGTGTGTTTTATTTAAATGTCTCATAGTTTTCCGGTCGATAACGTTCGAACAGCAAACGAACTCGTCGCCGGTCAATAAAGTATTAAACAGCCGTTATAACATCGCAAATGTTAATCACGTGCCTCTTTCCTTTCACGTGCTCATTATTGTTTATATCATAATGAGCGTTTCCACATGCGGTGTAATATAATTGTTCATTATTCGCAAGTCGGACGTTTAATGTTTTTTCTTTCCTAACGACTTCCATCTGCGCGCGCTATTCATATACGCATTCACAGCGATGCGCCGTGGCGCAAATTCTTCGATTTCGTGGCCGGAAGAAATTAAACCCTCGCGGAAACGATAAGCTTCCTTGAGCGTGTCCGACTAATTTTCTCAACGGCAACTGCGGATAACGATAAGAGGCTCGTTAAATTTCCTTTAATTGCATCCCAAGCCGGCTGGCTCGTGCAACTTATTCATCGCGATGATCTCTGGTAAAACGGTACGTTCCAGACCTTTTCCTGGATTGCTAAAAGCCGCGTCGATAAACAACGCGTTCGTTTAAGGATTTTTACGAGCGAGTGTCGCTCAAAAACTTTCGACTTATCGCGCACGGAAACTGATTACATGTCAGGTTTTAATTTCAAGCTTTTAAGCTGTCGTTTTAAACAACAAAATTAATTAACTCAAAATCTAATTTTTCTCGCAAGAGAATTCGTCAGCTGATTCCGATAGATAAAACAAGGCGAAAACTAACGGAGATTATTTTCGATTTGGTAAACGTATTTGATTTCTTTTTGTGATTAAAGTTTGAATTTTGTGAAATCAAATCAAATTACACACGTATATAATAGTTGAGAGACAAAGTGATTTGTCTGGTTTTTCTTGTAACGGACATGTGTTCTCGTTAAACGCGATGACGGGTAAAAGTTCGTTTCAAGTATTGATGGGCGCGGCATCAACTCAGGAAAAGTGGATTTTACATGTAGCAAAGCGATTCGACACTCCAATAGAACCTGATACATGTAGGTTTGGTCGACGGATTTCTCAGTAGCGCGATAAGAGGTCGCGGAATGTGTTCGCGGTAATTTGTTTCACGACCGAGATGTTGGCCGGAAGATAAATTATCGGTCATAACCTATTGCAACGAGATAATTTCAAGTAGCATACCGAAACATGTTGGTGATGTAACATGCTCACGAAATGCTTATCTCGATGCTTAATTCTCTCACGAAGTAGAAATTTATTCGAGGAGGAAATATTTAAGACACGAAAAACATGAGAGTCTGTTTTGTTTTGCTTCTCTCTGTCTCGTGGGAGAACATACGTTGTAACATAATTCGCACTTACAACTCGATTTAATTCCACGATTGGAAATCGTTGCTCAAGCGACGAGGGAATAGGTTTTTCCTCGAAGAGGAAGTTGACAGTCGCTCGCGACAAAGAATCCCTCTTCTCGTTTGCGACACCGCCGGTTAGTTTTTTCGCTCGAAAACCACCCACGTACTTTCCGTTCTCGCTTCGAGGCATTTCTTCTCTCGTCGTACCCGCGCTCTTGTGCAATCGTCACAGCGAATTAAACGCCGACAAATGAGAAAATCGCCCAGAACGTTTTGTACACGAACGCAGATATTGTTCGCCACGGTCGTTTACCCTCCTCTCGTCGACTTGCAACGCGATTGTTCACTTCATCGGCGTGACACGCCTGGAGACATTGAAGAACTAGCTTAAAATTTTGTCGAATTTTATTTTATTCAATTTTTTTAATTTTTTATTTTATTTTATTTATTCGACAAAGTTTTAGTAAACGTTAAGATTATATTCAGAAGAGTTTTTTAATTTGGAGTTTTTTTTATTCAAATTGTAGAATCGATCCGCGTTTGAGCTTGTGTGAAAATCAATTCCAACGCTTTCCTTCAAAATGACGTCACGTGTGTCGCGTGTGTGCATAGAATTTCTGCGATGTTACTCTCCGTATTATCTCACTCTTCTCGGTAGACCGCTCAAGTTCGCGGATGACCTCAGGAGCAGCGGACAGAACTTCGCCCACGTCTAATTACGCGATTACATAAACACTGCAGAGAGATTGGAACGAGCAAGTTATTCAGCACAGCCAACGCGCGGAGGCCAATGATGTTAAATGCGAAGGACCACTTAACGTCACTTTAGTTGGGTGTGACCTAGCTGCGCGATATACGCGTACATATCTTGCCGCAAATCGCGGAAATTGATCGTCGTAAATTACGAGCGAGATTTATTAACGAATGAATGTGATTTCCGAAATGTTCCGCGTCGTGGCAAGTTCGATATATCAAACTTTCATACAATAATCCAAACGCCTTGAATTGTCTTGAAAAAACACTAGACAACCGAATTGTCAAAATGACAGATTTCAGAAAAATGCAATCTGTTCGCAAAAAGTGTTCTGAGTAGTTTTATTTCAACAAGGAAGAAAGCGGGAAGCTTGATTAATTATTGAAATTAAATAAATTATTTAAATTAAAAAAGAAACAAAGAAAAAGGGTTTTTAATTTAAAAAATTGATACATGTGACGAATCTATACATTCAACTCTGGTTGTCTAGTGTTAAAAAATAAAAAAAAAAAAAAAAAAAAAAAAAAAAAAAAAAAAAAAAAAAAAAAAAAAAAAAAATCTAAAAAAAAATTATTCTTACACTTTGCGTGTTACGTAAATACTCACTTTTGTTACAATATAAGCATATGAAGTATTATTTCCGCGAAAAGACTGTATTGCTAATTGCGTCATGTAAAAGTTGACGGAAAATGGGTCCTTTGAATACGTTGGATAATGCCGCGGCGCGGCATGGTTGCACTTGCGCTTCGTGGGAAGATGCATACAATAGTGAGAAAAGATGCGAGTTAAAAAAAAACGCAATTTGCCATGGAAAGGCGTCGCGCCGCTCCTCGTTCGTTATTAGCGCGAACACGTGCTTGCAGTTGTGATAATATCGCGCCGGAAAACAATAGGAACGCGAAACGGTCTCGCTCGTTGTCAGCAGAGATTTCAGTCGAATAAATCGTCGTAATCGCCAATTCGAATCTAGAAAACGTTTCAGACGTTGTATCTGAGATGTAGATATTAGTCATAGAGCAATTTAACAGTTTAACAATGCGGATGGTTATTATACAAACGATTTAAACGTGGAGTTTTAATATCCCATAAAAGAGAAGATATTCAAAAGAGTCTTTTAAGAAATTTATTATATCCATTGAGAGAACATATTTAAAAGTCTTCGTGGACGCAAGAGAAAAGCGAGTTTTTGGAATTTGTTCCTTTAGAATTTTCGTTTTTTTTAATGTTTTTTTTTTTAATAAGGTAGAATGGGATAGAGGAGTTGCGAATAATGTGTTCACGGGAACACGTCCGGGATTGTATAACGTTGGAAAGCATTCATTATGCTTGTTTGGCGAACCGAGCGGAGACTGCTTGTGTTGTTGAAGGTGCATCGTTCGTCCATCTGGTTCACCTTTGCTAGGACGCGGTCAGTGCTTTTCAAGGCCGAGGTAAAGGTCTTTCATAAAACTCGTCGCTCACGCCAGTCGGTCTAGGTCGTTGAACAGAATGGGCAATCATGGTTTTGTCTCGTTGCTCCTTTGATATCTTCCATTAATGTCGTCATAAATCAAAGATAAAAGACGAGACTGCTGTTATAACTTATAAATCTCGAATCCTTATTAGGTGTCAAATTGTGAGATACGAAAAAACACTTTTAATATGAAAATGTGTTTGTTGCAAAAAAGATTAAAACAAACATTTGAATAGTAGATTAAATTGTTTTGGTTTTTAAATTATACTCGTTCACAGAGACATCAGCACACGCGAAATTGTGCAGTAAGTTTTACAAAATTGTCGCGATAAACAGAAGATTAAATATTATATTAATTTAAAATATATAGAAAATATATTAATTGTTATATAGAGATGATAACTGTTTGATAAACGGTAAGCGTTTTTCGTAAGCGATGGTAAATGGAATCTTGCCACGTGTGGTCATTTTCCATCGATCACAGTTTAATAGATTTATTATCGATCTCTCAAAATAAAAAGAAAAAATAATGTTTTACATTTATTGGAATACTTCAACAATTATTTCAGAAGCGCGTACAATATAAAACATTTGCAGCATTTAAATTGAGTTAACTTAAACGAATTTTCTGTTCGGTGAGACTACGTATCGCGCGCACAATGCTATAAATCTGTTTGAGATATTACTTTGGAATTCGTATACGTACAAGAGTTGATATCATCTCGACGGCAATCCCGCCTCGATACGATCTACGATATTAATCTTGTACCGTTATTACTTCGCGCACGTCAGTCTTTATTGTCTCCGGAACTTTATGTTCGGTCTTCGTACTTCCGCGATCAGCTGTCTCGTGCAATTTTTATCAAACCGACACTCGGCTCAGCCGAGTCTTCCACGTGGAGCTTATTTCGAACTGAGAATTGAGAGTCGTATTTGCGAAATGCAAAGCGCACTTGTAATTTGTGAGACTTTAGGCACTTTGTGAGTGTATTTTCATTATATGACTGAAACACTCAGGTTTATTCGACGATTCTCGCGAAACATCAGACAAAGATCTGATGAGGATTTGACGCGACACTTGGCAAACACTCAGCGAAATATTTCTCCGTTACGCTCACAAATTGCCGACTCGTCACGCGTAAATATTTTTCACTTATTACACGTCCGCGGAATTAATTACGAGAATGTACGCACGAGAAACCTGAACAGCGTGAAACGTGTTTAATCCGACGATCACTTCGATATTCTTAAATTAAAAAAGAACCTTTGTCCGTATTTAAAAAGATCCGCTCGACGAAGTTTCTCTTTCGGACAGTCCGCATCGGGGGGTCCCGCCTTTCTTCGGCGACTTTGCCGTGCGCCATTGTGCCGTGTAATTATTAATTTTCCACGCTCGCTATCGTACCTATTCGCACGATTCGAAAGAAGTCGGGACACCGAGTGTTTCACTCGACAGGTTTATCAGACGAGTTGCACCTAATTATCCATTCTCTCCGCGCTTGAGATGTTTCCGTTTCGCACGATGATGCGAAAGTCCTCATCTCTAAGGGGTCTAAGTATCTTGTATCAATCCCACCGTGTTGCGCATCGCGTAATTATCCATTTTGCTCGCTCGATCCCTCTGGTTATTGGGCGAGGGAAGAAACGCGCTCGATCTCTTTCCGCTCGTGCAGTTTTGTTCGCAGGTGTGTGTGTGTCGGTTTGCTTTGCCGAGATCGATAGAGCTTGCCCGTGCAATAACCCGACGTTGAAAACGACTCATTTATGGGTTCGAAGGAATTTCGACGTCGTCGTTGCCGACGACGACGGTCAGCGGTAATAGCAGAAGCTCGAAATAATCCGCACCGTACCGTGGCAAATCGTAACTTTCTTGCGCAAACGAGTCTATTAGGGAGCTTACCTGTTATATCGATGCATCTTGGTTCATTTTCTCTCGTTGCATATTACAACTTTCGTTGCTATTTATGTTCCCGTCTTCCGCTTCTTACTAACAATTGTTGCCTGTCCCGTAGTTCTACTTGTAAAGATAATATTCAACAACGAAGTTGCTTTCACTTGTGTAGATCCGCTTCTTTTTTTATCATTTTGATGTCATAAAAAATGTGTGCGTAAAAGTTTTATTGACTCGATAAGATATCACATATATCAGAAATATGACTCGACTTTTATACGAAGAAATATTTTGATTAATTACTTAATGAAATTTTTTCCAAGTCGCGATTTTTTTATCTTAGCACGCGCGCGTAAAACATTTAATAGATTTCTCTGTGTGTTTGCTTGTTTTATATATAAGTTATTGATAGTTTCTAAAAAAAAAAAAGAGTAAAAAAATTGCGCAGACGCTTTACGCAGGACCGCGCGCACTTTGCTATTTAAAACGATTGGCAAATTAATATCTCAAGCCGCGCGGAATTTGCAGTTCGACGGCTAAATGAAATTTCTGCCTTGCGTGACCTTTTCGGAACGCACATCCGCGAGCATCATGTAACGTATGGTTATCGCCCCTCGGCTAATATTAAAAGATTGCGAGGTGTAGCTTCGCGGATCAGTATGGTGTCAGTACATCGTATTGAAGGAAAGACGCGCGGTGCCGACTTGTGTGCAATTCGTCGAGGTCGTCAATATTCTTGTTTTCTTGAATATAAATTCTCTGATTGATTTTAATCACACGAAGAAAAAGAGAAAGAGATAGACGGTTAAAACAAATCTTGTTCACGTATAATGTTCGTATATAACGTGTGTGTGTGTGCGCGCGCGTTTAATTTAAAATCTCTCGTGGCTTTATTTAATTAAAATACTTGTGTAATCGAATTTTGTTTAAATTGGTGTCGAAACATACAGCTGTTTTTATTGGTATTGATCGATATCTCAGTCGCAGTTATATTTGGCTCTCTAATTATCATCAATATCACGGCAAAGCGCAATTTTATTTACTCGTTCTTTTGAACCGTGCCAGTTTCCTGGCGCTCACCAACATATTTCCGTTTCTGTAACGCACTTTGCCCTTGTTTTTCTTACTTGAAAACCTTGAAATGTCTTCAGTCTCCGCTTATAGAGACAATGCGAGCAAACTTTCGATTAAATGTCACGAACATTTGTACCACATTTATACGAGATAGGTATTCGTTTAAGAAAAACATTTATATCATCTTTTTGTTATGTCTTTGAATTAAAATTTGGGCAAAATTAGATATTTGATAATATTTTGTATCGGTTACGCTGCTATCGGAAAAGTATTGATTGCAACTTGTTATTCAGTCAAAATTCTTTAAAATTAATTTATATACACATAAATATAACAGAGCAATGTTGAGAAATATTAATTCAAATATTGCCATGTGTATATAAATAAGATACAGACGACAAGTCTCTCTCTCTCTCTCTCTCTCTCTTTCTCTCGTATGTATTTAGTACAAGATATATATGTACATAACAATAAGCTTTTGAATTATAAAATCCTAAATTTGACCGTTCCATAGCTTCGAATACCAGACAGTGCAACGTTGCACTATTGTCTAAAGAAAAGTATTAATGTACCATAGAACATATATGCGAGGAATGCGAGTTGCTCGGTGTTCTGGAAAACCCGAAAATAGCCATGTCGGACGCGCAAGACATGTGCTTTTCCACGAGGCTCAGTGCCAACATTCGTTTCGAGTTTTGGGGTAGTCGAAGCCACGTGTGCAATTCTCATCTATTACGCGAAAACTCGCCGTATGCCTATTTTACATCAAGAAATTTGGCTGTTTTTTTCTTTCATACAAAATTGCCGATTGTTATATGTTACGTAACAAAATTATCACATGTATATATTCTATTGTATCGTAACAAAATTGACACAAGAAATGCAATGTTGCATGTGAATTTTTGGCGAGTGTCTCCGGTTGAAAAAGTAATTTATTCTCATTCGCCAAAGAGAGGAAGGACATAAATGTTTCAGCGCGAGGATATTTGCACCCAATTTTTGGAAGTACAATAAATATCTGGAATCGCGAAAGCGGCTTCTACGTCCGCGCGTGTGGAATTCGCTGAGAGACATTAAGTCCTCCGTGTGTTTTCTTTATTTTCGATCTTCTCTCCGATCTTTCTTTTTTTTCTCTTCTTTTCTACAAGACTTGCGGCGAACCCATAATTTGCCCGATTAATCCAGTCGTGATTCGAACAAGCCCAACCAGCTTCTCCGCTAGTCCGCCTGTCCGCTTTCGTGTCAAACATCGGATTCACCCTTTGAGAATGTTAGCGGAATAAGAAAATCTCAGTGTCCGTGATTCAAGTTTTTTGAACGGCGTATAACATTTTTCAAACAATAGATTTTCAAGTACACTATTTTATATAGTGTTGGACAAACACCTGTATCTTTTAATCTCTATCCGTTAGCTGAATCGAAATCAATTTTTAATCTGTTTTCGCAGTCAATTAATTTAATGAAAACTACGTAACACCGAAATTCCTCATATTGTTTTGATTTCGATCAATTTCACGCCGAGCGTGCCTCTGACAGTCGGTAACGTATCGCCGAGAAAAATCGATGATCCCTTTTTCAAGCTCGCGCCGACGTCATCGCGACGGAACTGTCGCGCTCGATATATATATATATATGTGTGTAGTCCCGAGGATCGCGTTTTCACGGATTGTTCGCGGTGTTCTCGGCAGCACCATCTCCTGGCTCAGCCCTGGAACTGAGCGGATACGGGGGAAAATCAACTTGGCGCGTCGCGTGTATTGACCACGGAACGTCGGCGCCGCGCAGCGTCGCGACGCCAGCCAGCTGGAGGTTCACTGCGCTCCACCTTTCGGAGCGAGCCGATGTGAGCCGAGTCGGAGAAACGGAGGAAGAGAGAGAGTTCGTTCGCAAAAAAAAAAAGAATAAGAAAAAAACAAAAAAAAACGTCTGATCGTCCAGAGGTTTTTTCTCTTCGATTAGCAAGCGTGTTGTTGTCGGTATATCGAGCCTCTTTCTCGACGATATGTGGTGTTGTAAGCGACTGGATGCTTCCGATTGGCCAGTTACGACCGTCGTCCGAGGTAACGTTTCCTGTCTGCACGTCGCTGCTCTGCTGCCGCTCTTACGTTCGAGACGTCGGTTGTTGTTTCTCGAGACTTCTTCCTCTCCCTCCCTTTCACGCCAGCGCTTCTGCAGCTTCTTTCAGTCTCTCGTTCTGTTCCTTCGCTGCTTCTTTGCCGCACTAAAAGAGAGAGAGAGAGATCCGACGAAGAGAGACAGAGAGAAAGAGAAAGAGAGAGAATTCGCATACCTGTGCTAAGGGACAAGACGATATGAAGGCCGAACGGTGTCCACGTAAAACAGGTCGCCAGGTTGTAGACCCTCGCAATCTCTACACGGATTTTGGCGAGATGTCGGATCACTTGTGATGAGCGCCAAGATTTCTCTCGCTGCGTGTTCTCTTTCGCGAAGACCGACACAGACAATTTTGTCAACCTTTCTTGAATGTGCGTTAACAATGAGTTAACAGGTCGTTGACCTGTATACGTATCGGATGCCTACTACTATACCGGTGAAGAAACTAATTATCGCCTTTTAATGACGGTGATGAGCTGTGAACGAAATGATAATCGTTGCTTTTTGAAGAGAGTTAGCAAAATTGTTCGTGAATTGTTGTTCGCGTGTGACAGACATCTTGTTGCTTGCACGCGAAAAAAAAAAGAGCAAAAGCTGTTTTAAATCGATGCTTTTAGCTTTCTCTTTGGCAAACAAAAAAAAATTTCGTTGAAAGATCAGTTCACTGTGTGAACAACGGAGGAGAAACTCGCTGGATCTACTGAAGTTTTTGGTTTCATTAACAAAACGTTTTGGTGTCGACAAAAAATTCAATAGACCCGGCAAGATCTTTCCTCGCTGTCTAAAAAACGTTTTTTTTTCCCCTCTGTAGAGTTGAACACTCTTTGTAAGCATCCGTTCGATAATGCTCCGCTATTCTTTCCGCGTGTCAAGGTCGGATACTGCGAAATGGATTCGTCCCGGATAAAACGCTTAGCGTTGAATTGGTGAGAGAGTAGTGACGAGATTTTTCAAGAATCGACTGTACTGTAATTCTTGACCCATTTGCGGAATCTAAATGTTATCAGCATCTACTCTCGGTCGTTTTTTTTTCAAGTTGTTTGTTTGAGTTGTACACACGCTTCTGGCTTTCTGTGTGTGTTTGTCGCACTATTTTTGCGGTTGAATTACACAAATTAAAAAAAAAAATTAATTCAAGGTATCGGAAATCGTTCACGAATATCAGCTGTTAAATTCGTGTCAGCTGATAGATGTCTTCGAGAATGCGAGAACACAGCGGGGAACTACAATACGTATGTGTGGTATCGATTAACTCTTATCATCTCAAGGCTTTTCGATCGCCGCAATATTACTCGCGCTAATTTTAGTATCGGCGCGCGATTTTATGAAAAACAAATCGCCCGTAACCGGCTACGCGACATAATACGACTTTATTCGATCTATCGGAAGCCGCATACCGGCAATCGTTCCCTTAATCGCATTCAACGTTCGTTAATAATCTGCTACTCGATTTGATTCCGTGACGCAACGGGCGCGCAACCTTTCCTTCGCGTGTCGGACGATCATTGATTTTCCTCTTTACACTTGGAACTCAACGTGTATAGCGGTTGTCTGTGGTTATCGTTGCCGTTGTAATACGAGTGACGTGTGCAACGGCAGTCCGCGTTGCAGCGCGGACTCTCCTGCTGGAAACAGTAGCCTAACAAGCCGCAATTGCTGATGACTGCGGATTAAGGCCGATGCTGCGTTTAAAGACTGATTACGGCGATTAAAAATCGGATAAATAGATTTGAGATCTAATGTAATTTTTGTTGAGTGGCGATAATTCGACTATTTCGAATTGATAAATTCAGGCTATTACATTTGTCAAATTATATAATTATATAATTTATTAATTATATAATTATATAATTTATATAAACTAAGTTTTTTTTTTACCAAAGATTATCTCTCTGAAAAAGTAACATAGCGTAGAAGAGTTTAATAGAAGAACGAGAAAGTGAAACTTGTTTTCTTCAACGATACTCGTCTCTCTCTCTCTGCAAGCAAAGAAACAGCGATGTGTAACGACCGTGTCAACAAGTAGAATTGCGTTAACACCGGATGTCGTAAAACCCGCTTTAATTCCGGCCACCAGATTTGCATCCGCGAGACATCTGGGACACGTTCTTCTTCGACTGCGCGTTAACGCCAAGAAAGTTTCGCGGCTCTTTCCTCGATACTTTATATTAAGCCTTCGGGTAAAGCTGAATCATACGAATGAGTAATGCATATTTCCATGTGCAGCTCGGTGCATCTTTGTCTACGTTGCAATATAATGAAATGAGACCTTTATTTCTTTTTTGTGCAATTTCTTCTCACACAATTATTCGAAAGTTGCTGGTGTAATTAGTTTTTCAAATTAAATTTTTGAGAAAATGAAACACATAGCTTTGTGTATTGCACTAACCGTGCGATATTGCAACAACAATGTAATAATTATAAATAAATGTTCTCACTGATTCGCGCGAAAGACGCGAGCGACAAAATAACAACTTCCGTTTTACGCGCCCGGTAAAAGTATTTGGCACACTTTTGACGTCACGTCCGTCGTCTAATGGCGTCAATGTTTCGTGAGTTAATTTTGTTCGCGTCGAGCTCTTTGCTTGCTAAAAGAATCACCTTGTTTCACAGTAAAATTTACTACATATTCTCTCTTTTCATAAATTCATAAAATTATTAATGGATTCTATGTAATTTTGCGCATTGTTAAAAATGTGTATTATTAAATCACAGCTCAAATTAAAAAAGAACTTGCAGATTAGCTGAGAGTCAGAACAAAAAGCCATTTCCGATTGTTCGCATCAAATGAGAAAGATTCGAACAGAAGGAAAACGTGTCGCGTGAATTAAAGAAAACGATTCTTCTGTTTGACTCGACTTAGCGAAGACAGTCGGTCGCGCACTGTCTTTGCTAACGTTTAAACGAAGATTTTTTTGTTTTTAATGTGAAAAATGAATTTAACACGACAATCTCGATCGCAAAAAATCATGGGTAGATCTCAACCACTTCGATGATTGATTCTTTTCGTTTGTTTTCAAATAAACATTGAATTTTTTGCCACAAAAAGCTAAGAACTTACCATTACCACTAATAATATATTGATCAACTTGTCGTTCTTGCAGCACATTGATTGTGGTTTTTATTCAATTAAATCGCATACAAAGCCCGCGTCAATTCTCGCGTCTTACATCCGATCGAAAGCGCGCGATGCCAAGATAGAAAATAAAAGACGGGAGAGAGATCTGTGGAATTTCATTGAGGAATCGTGACTTGCGAATCACACTACCGCGAACGTTGCGGCGAAACGCCGTCGTGCTTACGTGATCTATGGCGAAATCGCTATCGCGATACCAATGCCCACATGCGCCAAGCAAATGGTTTCTTGAAGGAGCCGACTTTACAAGGCCCTTATGCAGATAGGTAAATGTCCGCGCCCACGTTCGTGTGTCATACGTGTTACGTACCCGAGACGTATTGTACGGTAAAATAAAAAGCCACAACTCGTGAGCCAACTGCTATCCGGAAACTGAACTGCTCCGTTCCGTGTACATTGATAGTAAATTATCCTCCTTATATTGATACTTGCAATATTTACGTAACATTTTTATATTTTTACGATCTAATTTTTACATAATGCGATTGAAGTATTCGAAACGACGCGTAAATATAGCGACAGTGATATCACGTTGCTGTTGTCGTTGACAGGTTTCATTCTTCAGAACGAATGTTGGAGTATTATCGTACACGATGATTGTGTGACAGCTTGCTTATGTTTTATTTATTATTATTTTTTTTTTTATTTATATATTGTATCTTTCCAAGTTTTGTATTGACTTGTTTTTGTTGGTCTATTTCGACATAAAGACTTTCAGTCAATTTCCTTTCACATTCTTCTGACAATAGCCTAAATTGTTCAAATTTTAATTAATCGCACTTCGAAAAAAAATCGATTAATTTTATTTTTATTTATTTTTATTGTGCTTAATCCCTGCCTTTCGGCTTTGGATGGCTTCCGGTTCTTTACATTTGACAATTTCCATTCTCTTATTTTTATTCTTATTTATTCTTATTCTAACTAATTCTCACTTATTCTACCTTTGGTATCTTCTTTGGACTTTAATCTTTTTGCACATTTCCCCTACT
>QVNV01008164.1:0-11940 GCA_014825455.1 Pseudomyrmex pallidus
GGTTGTTTTGTTTGACACGCGGCAAGTTTCTGAATGTTTCTTCTCTTATAGATCGACGTCGACCGCAAAGAAGACGGCGACACAGATTACCACCGATGTCTCGGACATCATCATTTAGTAGTATTACTGACAGTACAATGTCTTTAAATATTATAACTGTTTCATTAAACATGGACACTGTTAATTTTCTCGGTATTAGTATCGTCGGTCAAAGTAACAAAGGTGGAGATGGTGGAATATACGTTGGTTCAATAATGAAAGGGTTAGTATGTTCTTTGACTCTTCCAGTTATTCCAGTCATTAACAAGCGTGTTTAGTCTTAGAACGTTTTAGAATCGAGGTTTTAATTGATTAATTTTTTTTTATAAGTTTTGTAGAATGAATATTTCGGAGATATGTCACATAATAAACATGACATTGAAGCGAGTGATAACTTTCTCAACATAAACGATCTCTGTATCAATCACGTGAGAACAGAGATAATTTCTTAGCTTTGCTTCACGTTATATAGCTTGCATGCTTGAAGCGTAATTACACATTTGTGCGATAAAAACGATGTTGTATTACACCGTTCATAAATATAACTTTTCTGTTATGATACAACTTGTCTGAAATAGGGGAGCGGTGGCTCTAGATGGTCGGATAGAACCTGGCGACATGATTCTTCAAGTCAATGACATTAATTTCGAAAACATGTCCAATGACGAGGCGGTGAGAATATTGCGCGAGGTGGTGCAAAAACCAGGGTATATTATAATAATTTCTAAAATAATTGCGTATTGTGTTTGTAAAATACATGGGATGAAATGTTGTTTCTTCTTTTTTTCAGACCAATAAAACTTGTAGTCGCGAAATGTTGGGACCCGAATCCGAAGGGTTACTTCACAATACCTCGTACGGAGCCGGTGCGTCCCATAGACCCTGGTGCGTGGGTAGCGCACACAGCTGCCATACGAGGCGAGGGTTTCCCACCTCGTCCACCAAGTGCCACTACATTAACTTCGACATCGAGCAGTCTCGCGAGCACACTGCCAGATACCGAACGTAAGTTGTTTTAAATATTATTTTTATCAGATTTTTTTTAACAAAAAATTAGTTTCTTTCTAAGAAACAAGTTGCTCGAGTGAAATTGAATAAACTGGCAAATGGAATACATCCGAGATACAATTCTGTCTACCAAGATTGAATTGAAATATTTTGATTCAGGACCTCTGGAAGAACTTCATTTGACCGTTAATACCGACATGCCGACAGTGGTACGAGCGATGGCTCGACCCGACTCGGGTTTAGAGATTCGCGATCGGATGTGGCTTAAAATAACCATTCCAAATGCATTTATCGGCGCGGACGTGGTAGATTGGTTGAACACGCACGTGGAGGGATTTATTGATCGGCGTGATGCCAGAAAATACGCGTCCCTCATGTTGAAGGCCGGTTTCATCCGGCATACAGTGAACAAAATCACATTCTCCGAACAATGTTATTACATATTTGGTGATCTGTGTTCAGCCATGAGCAGCATGAAACTAGATTGTGATACAGTCGGTCCCTTGCCGCCGCCGAATGCTTGGGACATGCCTTACTCGGGAACATACGCGCCACACTCGGCGACGGGTTACAGTCCCATGCCATTTAATTTCACGAACGAGCCCACCGTCTACGGTTACCATCGGGAGGAGAGCGTGCACAGTGGATCGGGTAATAACAACAAACAAATTTCATTTTCTATTGCCTGCTAATATTAATGTACACGCATAAAACACGTATCGAGAAAGAATTGCTTTCTGTATTTTCTGATAATACAATTAAATGATTTCCTTCTTGGTACATATTTCATGTGTGTTTGTTGATATTAACAGGTGGTAGCAGCGCAGGTAGCGAACGCATTTGCAAGGAACCCATTCACGATCTAAAATCCTGTTCCTCGGCGTCGGAGTCGGAGTTGCACAATCCGTCGGTGCCGTCTATGCCGAGTAAAAACTCCGGTAACGGCAACGGATCAAATGGAAAGAGATCAAATGGCAGTCGCAGTCGTTCCAGCGGTTCTGAACAGTCCGTTCAGACGGGGACAGGATCAGGGAATCAGCAGAATCAACAAGACTTATCTGGTAGTAGACAGTCATTTCGCATTGCGATGGGAAATCCTTGTGAATTTTTTGTCGATGTTATGTAGATGTTGTAAATAGAAGGATTTTTTTCAAAAACACACACCAGCACATCAGGATACAGCTAAATGTTGTGAATGAATACTTTGAATAATTTTTATTCATGTGAGCACGACGAGCTTGTTTTTCTATGCTTGCAAAAGCGATTAAATTAACACCGACAAAAATGTTTTTCTCTGTCAGAGAATTTTTCTTCACATTTTTATTCACGCGTATCTTTATTTAATCGTAAACTTGACGAGATTATTACTTACACGAATCTATCGTGCACTCCTTGAAATTCATGCATGGTTGCTTTCGCTTTTCCGAGATACGCGTTCGAAGTATTTATTCACTCTGTTTCTGATCTACCAAACACAAATTTTATAAAGTCAAAATTTTTTCATTTGTCTGTATGTATCTCTTTATGTATGTATTATCGTTTGCATATTCACGTTCGTTTGCATAATCAGTATTTTTTATCAAGTTTACGTCTGTGGCAAGATTATTTTTTTAGATATTTTGCATGTAGCATATGGTAATGTATATACTAATATAACTTAATTATATATTATATATAATATCATTATGTAAGATTCAACTCTCGTGAGAGTAAACAAAGATGATGACATTCTGTTATACATTCAGTACTAGAATTTGCGATATTTAAAATTTGGTATTAACTAAAATTCACGTCTTTTGCCTTTTCTCCTCGTATCATTAACAGTATATTATATTCCGTAAACGAAAAAGCTATAAACCAGATATTTATACACGTATATACTCTTATCTAAGAAGAATGATCTTTGATACAGAATATCGTGACGCTGGACGTTTGTACGTTCGCGTCAGCGAAAGAAATCCGAAACAAACATAAAAGAGAATAAGAATTTTTTCCAGAAATCGTCTTAGACAAAATAACGACAAAATGTTTAGCATTTTTTCTCTGCATGTGACGTATTCTACTATTCTTCTCTGAAACTTATTTAATAATAATAATTCATATATATGCTATATTACGTATTACGTAGTACTTACGAAGACATAACTGAAAGTGTCTCTTTGTTGAAAAACAAACAAAAAACAAAAAAAAAAAAAAACGAAATGATTTTTGTTATTATACATGTGTACACGACTATGCACGCTTCATAATTATATATGGTAATTACTTTGATAAGCTTTAAAGCAGCACGGTCGCACAAGATACAGCACAAGATAGAGCACAAAAAATATATGTATGTAAATAACACGGTGTTTACTTCAGTGAATGGTTCGAATATGTATTACAAAAATTTGCAATAATCTTCCTGTACATGCATGTAGTTTATACTTGTATAAGAAGGTATGTATAATTATTAATGTTTTTCTTAATTGATTGCGTTTTAGGATTGTCTACGACAATGGGGCAGCTATTTCTTTAAAATCGGACAATATTATTTCTCAATATTATTATCCAATGATTCACTTATTCTTTTATTATTTTGAGAGCGTCCTCAGTATGTGACTTTAAAAAAGAAACGCTTATGTCAAAGAGAGAATATCAAAACATTCGTGTACAGAAATAGTTTTCGAGCTTGTTCAATTGTTAACTCGTTGTGGAAGCTTTTATGGATGATTCGTGCGTAACAGAGTTCTATGCTGTATTGCCAGACAGCATGGAATTCTTAAAGCAGCTAGTATCGAAAACAAAAAATACTTCTTACAATTGTGTTATGCGACTTTATTGTGTACCGGAATTCATTCGAATTGTATATATACGCAAATTTTTACGCTCATATTAAACGTGCCATTTTAATCAATGTTAGAAGTAGAGAAAGCTGCGAGATTTTAATTTATACAGATGCTTGCACAGGGGGTGTGTACGTACTCGGATTATGTTTACCGTCATTGTCACACGTATGTTTTAGTAATTATTACTTATACGATTTTCATGTACGCTTTATTTAAGTTTTACTATATATTATATGTTACTTTAATGTCTAAATGCGTTCTTTCTACTTGTGTCTTGCCATTATAAACTTCACTTATTGCGGTTTAATATGCAAAAAGAAATAAGATTTATGTTTTTGATACTGTTTTAATTTTTTTAAAGAGTTCTCTTAATATATTATTTTGTTTTATGTTAATATTGCCATATTATTGAAAATGTTTTAGATTTGTCTACTTTCGTGCGCATTAATCGCTTGTTTTCTCATTACTTTATCAACAATACAAAAAAAAATGGCAAGTGACACATATTTAATATTATCTATTTAATACCATGATTACTCGTATAGAGATCGGGAACATAATTAATAGTGGCAATGTGTTCAATGTTCCACCATCTGACAATACACTTGGAGACGTTAACGTCCAAATATAGCTTCACGCATACCATCTTATTATCCTACGTAATAATAATTTAATTTACTATTTAAATTAATATTATATGTTTATTAAATAAATATATGTTTGTAAGTGCGTAAGTTGAGTATTTGAATTTTAACAACAAAATTTACATCTTACACAAATATCTTTTTACCACTCATCTTGAAGCTATATATTGGCAAAACAAATGTCATGCAATTTTCCTAGTTATACAAGATATTTAATTAAGTAAGTAATTTTATATAATATTGACTATAAGTAATTTTATAGTACAAGTTTTGATTAACCGATTCGCAAATTTAACTTTTAATTAGACAATACAGTCAGCGCTACTGATGTATAATATTTTACGGAAAGTTGCATGCGAGACGTTCAACTAATATAATTGAGCTACACTCTCAATTATATAATATACTCTAATATTTTATATATATATAATATAATATATATATATATAAGCAAGATGTATGTATACGAGTGACTTAACGATGTCATGTGACAATATCGACTATCATACAATCATTATGTAAATTTCACGCAGTTTATGTTACAGACAGGTCGTGCAATACATTTGATAAATCTTTAACTTTTTGCCGTTTATTACAAAAATCGTAATGCACAAACAACAACAAAAAAACACGCATAAACGAGAAGAGAATTTTAAAAGTTATTTCTTTAGACTGTTATTTCTTTCTCCGCTTGTATCGCCTTCCTGTTCTGAGAGATTGGAAAAAAAAAACTTATTTCCTCTTTCTCTCTCTATCTTATATTTTTCAACATTTTTGCATCGCTAGTTAATTGTACGTTGCACCACCTCAGATATGTAACCGAGTCATTTTTGTGCCTTGTGCCGCGCTGGTGGTTGATGCAGGACGGCGTATGCACGAGGAGAGTCACACACAAACTAGTGATTTGGACAACATTAGCAGAGATGACATCTGTGAGTGTATCTTTTTATTTTATCGTTTACACACACATTATTAGCGCTCACCGGTTTTTTTTTTCATTTATTTTTTTTTATTGTTTCGTCTACGTCTCTCTGTTTTATGCTCGATTTGTACGTGTCAGTAAGCTCGATCATTTGTATATACTCGGCTGAAGACAAATTTTAAAATATTTTCTATGTGTTTTTTCTATATATATGTGTGTGTGTATCTAATTAGTATAATATTTATTACGCAATAAGTTGAATATACATTACATATAAGTGGCAGATAATGTTCTTCAGTGTATACGACAAGTTTTCAATTTGGAATGCTTTTTTTTTTGCACCTTTTGTATATAATTCTAGCTTGCAACGTATATATATATACATATGTATGTGTGTACACACATTACATACACAATGTAATACATGCACGCACACGCGCGCGCATATACATGTAAAATCGTGAAACTTTTTGGATGTGTTTCGCTCGATCGTGCTCTGAATACGCTTGAATGAATTCGGCATTGAAACATGAAGTGGTTTCTGTTCTTTGCAGATGAGGAAGACATTTTGGAGTACCAGTTTCTGCATAAGTGAGGATCTTTGTTAACGTATACGTAAAAAAAAAAAAAAATGATGATAACGCGAGTCGTAACGATGGTAACGAGTGGTCGAGGTATATTTCCATTGACTTTTATTAGTTGGATGGAAGTGTAGACACACCACACGCGAAACATATATTTATATATATATATATTTAATAGGCCAATTTTGATAAAATATCATAGAAAGTAAAAGAATTAAAGAAACTCGCAATTATGATTTTATAACGGCTATACATGATAAAAAAAAAGATGATCTCGGAAGACCATGAGGAGGAGATCGTCGTCGTGGTTTGATTGAAAGTTTGTTTGAAAAAAACGTCGCCGTGATCCGCACATTATTTTCTCTGACTCTTAAGATAACGTTTGCATTTTTCTAAAAAAAAAAGAAAAAAGGAGGGAGAACAAAATGGACGATAATAAGATAGATAGCTCACGTACAATTAAAACAAAAAAACAAAAAAAAAATAAAAAGGAAACTTTATACACGGTATTGAGAACAGGGGTAAGAAACAAAAGCGAACAACAACAACACAATGTGAATTATATCTAAGGGAAGAAATGTATTTACTCATACCATCCTGTCTGTATTAATCGGTTTTTGGATTCGATGTATTGTTGGTTTTTTCCTTCTCGGACTTCAGTTCTTACAGATTAATATATTTGTCGATGGTATATAAATACGTAAATAAATTGTAAAAATAGAATTGTGTGATTGATAAAAAATTATGTCACCTATTTACATATAAATTTTTTGTGTGAGGCATCTCACGTAATGTGTGTGTGTGTGTGTGTGTGTTCGTGCGCGATGTAAAACTAAAACTAAAAAACCATATATTTCTTTCTTCATTTATTGCAAAATATGTAGTTTCGAAGCTCTCTACGTATATCTTAGAACGATATTACAAAGTATAAGCGCATCAAATCGGCGTTTTCTTCGCTATTTTACACGTTTATATAAAACTGTTATAGAAATGTCAGGCGCGAAGCATACACTAAAAGATCCGTTTAAACATGAGAGTTTCGTTTCTCATCAACTGCTAACTATTGTATACTGCGATCGAAGATAATAAATCGAGAAGCGGCGTGCGTGTGTATGTGTGTGTGCGCGCACGGAAACTACGTTGCGTGCGTCTGCGTGTCACCACACCGAGCACTTGCTCGCGGGATTCATGGGAGAACCAGGAGGACAGTTGAACGCTTGAGCGAACTCCTTCGAGTTGGAAAGCGTGCCGATCACTCGAAACTTACCGGGCGAGTGTACCGCTGTCTTAAGTTTATTTCTGATCGCCTCGGGACGCATCGAGCCGCACCAGACTTGAGCAAAGTTCAAGAAGAACAATTGCTTGCCCGTCGCGCTAATTCCAGGTAAGGTCTCGTCCTCCCCCTCGTTCGAGCGCAACCACTTCTCATAGGCCTGCGAGGAAGATATTCATTTTTTCACAACTGAAGAAGCCAACTGTTCGGTTTAAATTAAAGGCTTGAAAGAAATTACTCGAAATGCTTGTTTGATGCCGCCGTTATCGGCTATATTCTCCCCTTGCGTGTTAACGCCGTCTATTTTCATTCCAACTTCCTTCACGGTGTAATGCGCGTATTGATCTGTGAAGAAAGAAGATCGATTACTAATCGGAAGCGCGCTCGGATCGATCAACACGTATATATCACGCTGTTAAATCACACAAGAGAATTTAAAAGCCTTTATAATATTTCTCCGCACCGATGAGACATTGTGCTCGCATGTGAAAGCTATAAATCGCCTCGTCCCTCCACCATCTGTGAAGATTTCCATATTTGTCGAACAATCTGCCCTTGTCGTCGAATCCGTGGGTGATCTCGTGTCCGATCACGACGCCGATTCCGCCGAAGTTTAAACTCCGCGGGAAGAATCTGTGATAAAACGGGGGCTGCAGTATGCCCGCCGGAAACACTACAAGAAATTGAAGTTTGAACGCAAGATTGAGAAAGAGAGTTGATATTTAAACACGCCAGCAAGCGTATGTTGCTGAAGGCACGAATACGCGCGCGTGCTCTTTTTTTTTTTAAACGGAGGAGAACTGACTTATCTGATTTTTGTTGCGGCTGTAATAAGCGTTCACGACTGCCGGGGCGGTGTTCCACAGAGTCTTGTTGACGGCGATGCCGAGACGATTCTGTTCGATTCTAGTCAGATGTTGCAAGATATTCAACGTGTTTTCGAAATACTTGTCCGGTCGAATGACAACCTGCGTGTTTGAGATTGGTAAATTCTCTGTTCTCTTCAAGCGAGTGCTGTCATTACATTATATTCTGAGGTATCTTTGTGTCATATTACGTCTTTGTAATGCTCGTTCAACAGATCCGGCTGTAGGATGAAATCCGGATAACCGATTCTCAGCGACATAGCGTTCACCTTCTCAGTCGCCAATCGCTTCGTCTCGTTGTCGATCCAGCTGGTTCTGTTGAGCAGCTCCTTGAACGATCGCTGTATCTCTCGAGTCATTGACAATGTCTGTTCGACAAATCCAGCGGTAGGAAAAGAATGTGTGTATAAATTTATTTCGGTTGCTTTTAGAAGACGAATCTCAATTATCTGCGCGTTTTCTTTTTTAAATACTCACGTCGTTCTTACTATTTTCATCAAAATACTTTCCGACAAACATAGACCCGACCGCCATACCCATATTAGAGTTGACTTGCGTCACGCAGATCTTCCATCGCGACGGAGCCTGTTCTCTACCGAACAGAATGTAGTAAAACTTTTGCTTGACTTCCTGGAAACGATCGTCCAGATTGTTCACTCTGTGCCGCACAAACCTCCATAAAAGATAATTCGCCACTGTTCTGTGAAATTATTTCATCGTAACGCTTTACGTGTATTTCATATATATTTCTGAAAAAAAAAACAGGAGGGACAGGAATGATATAAGATTGTACCTAGGTTGTGTCTTCGAAAGCAAAACGACCAAGTCCTGAATGTATTGCAACGCGAAAATAACGACCGGTTCCGAAAAATTGACCGGTCGAGCAAGCACAATCGTTAAATAACGACGCCAATTGATCTGCGGCACGAGCGCCTTCAGCTCGCCCACGCTCATTCGCTGATAGAGCTCCGTGAAGTTCCGTCTCGCGTCGGGTGATGATGTAATCTGCGAAATTCATCATATCGATAATTTCGAAAATCTACAAGAACGTGTACATGAAAAAGAGAGAAAGAGAGTTCAAATTGTATCCACCGTCGCAAGCTTCGTCTCGAATTCGATCACTTCTTCGGCGTGTAGAGTCGCGGTGTCCAAAGAAGCGCCCAGTAAAGTTGCGATTTTAATTAAATAGTCCTTGTAGGCTTCCAGATAGATCGCGTTGGATGGTTGAAGGAAGTAGTCCCTTGTGGGAAGTCCGAGCGACGTTTGGTCGAACTGTAAAACGGATCTTTCGATGACGATTCGTGTCTTTGTAGCAACCGAAGCGACAAAAAAAGAATCCACGGCTATTACCTGTATCACGTACATGTCGCTGTTTTTAATGTCCGGACCCACCCACTCGGAAATTAACACGTCGTTGTTGTACAGTCGAAGCTGCGCGGTCAGCAGGAGCCAGTCGAATCTTCTGGGGTTCCATTCCGGTCTCAGAATCGGCCATCCACCGAGATGGTCCAGAAGCTTGATAAGCGGTCGTTCCATACGTCGCTCCAAGATCTCTAGCGCGCATTGTTTTCGCGTTAAGGAACTCGCACGAAATCGATTTTGGCGCGACCGATATATCCGTCGTCTACCTACCGTAATTCATGCAGCTTCGAAACAGATGCTTCACCTTCACCGTGGCATCATCGGCGTCCGGTTCACGCGGCACGGGATCCTCCAGCAACTCTCTCAGTACAGAATCCAGCGATTCCCTGAGCATCTCGAAGGTGTCGTAGCCGGCTTTGTCTTTCGGAATAGGATTGTGTCTCGCCCAGTTGCCGCAAGCGTATTGATAGAAATCCACACAGGGATCCGCGCTCTTATCCATATATCTGAGCATTATCTGAGCTACATTCGTGGTTGATTGTCAGTAGAAAAGTCAAGAAAATTTAAACAATTTCGAATCTTATTTTCTCATAGCGTTATTATACCTTGAGCCTTTCTGATTCTTTTAACTTGTCCTTCGCCTTTCCAAAACGCATGGAAATTGGTTTCGTCATCTTCTATCACGTCACGTCCCATTGATAGCCAGGTTTCGGTGTCGTTGATGAAAACGGAGACCGCATCTTCTTTCTGAGTTCTCACTGACTCCTCCTTCAATCGTCTCCCGACACCTGCGCCTTCGTATTTATTGTTAAACGGCATTGCTTCTCCTCTCTTTCTGGAATATTGGAAAATTCATCACGATTGAAAAATTCGAATTAAAATCTAAGGGATGAGAGTAAGAAACAAGAGCCGGAATACTGGAGGCGTTATTGATTAGGGGATTTCTGACTCGGAATAGTGATAGTCCCTCGTTCCGCTATTTTCGTAAGTATCGTCAATTTCTACTTCCAAATAGTAATCGCCTAAGAAATTATCAAGCTCTTCGTCGAGATCTTGCGCGTCGTCGGTTTCGATCGTGTCGTCGACCTTCACCTATGTGCAACATTGACGACGATTAAAGGAGTCCTTCGATCAAAAACAACCACACGTTGTCAGATTACGCGATATATTATTCGCTTTTTCGTACGCAAAATACGGTGCGGAAAAGAAAAAAATTTACAGTAGTACTTTTTTCTATTATTTTTACCGCGTGTAAATTGTCAAAAGATATAATCTGCTAGTTATAAACATGTGGCCGACGACTACACATCTCTCTTTCTCAGACGGATTCTTTTTATCGCAAAAAATGTTCTCATCGCGCTCTTCAAACAATTTATTTTCGATAAAAGTAATTATATGTTTTGCTTTTATTATACATATATATATATCTGTGTATAATTTGAATTGCAGATTGACATCGCACACAGCCAGGATCCAAACTTTCATATACCTTTATTCTGTCGATGTAGTTCGCACTATCCGAAAGGGATCTTTCGGCCGTATCGCTTTTCTTATCTGATTCCTCCCTCAAGGGGGAATCTGCCAATTGACCGTTAACTAAACGAGCGTGTGCGTGTGACGATGACGATATCGCTCGATTCGCCAACTCGAAACCGTGCGTCGTGTTATTCTTCTGGAAAAGGACATCGTGTCGTCTTCGGCATAGTTTTCCTTGCCGCTCATTTGTGGAACAATGATTGCAGACACAAGGACAAGGGGAAAGTGAAGCGGGAAAGAGAGAAGAGAAACAGCGCGCGTAAGATGAAAATGCGTAAAAAAAAAAAAAAAGAGGAAGTAGATAGAGAAGAGGAAAAAAAAAGACAGGTAATTAGAAAATCAAATTTCGGGACGTTTTGAATTTGCTTGGAGATAAAAGTACCCCGTCGGTGTCTCTCTTGCGGCGCTGGGGCGAGCGATGCACGTTCGCGGGCACGTAACTCGTCTTTATATCGGGAAACAGCACTCGATCATCCTCATCTTCGATTCTTTCTGCGGCACGCGGAATTTCTTCCACGTTGTTACGACCGGTAGCTGATAATTACACAAACGATATAAGAAGTCAAATTACGAAGAGAAATTAAAATGCGTAAACTGCTATTGCACTTGTTAACTGTTTCGACTCGGCATGTGCGACTTACGCGAAAAAGCGTCATCTTCGATATTTTTGTTTTGTCCTTTTTTGTTGACGGAAAGCGTCTGCGAGCCGGAAACCTCGGTTGTAGCTTGATATCGGGACAGAGCGATGAATATTATCGTAAGCGGCAGCAACACCGTGGGTATCAGAAGCATTAGTTTGACACGAAAACGCCGTGATTCACTTCCGCCGTCGCACCACCTGCATTTTGCAAACAAGAAATTCACTCACGCGGCAAAGA
>QVNV01008165.1:0-17713 GCA_014825455.1 Pseudomyrmex pallidus
TAGTTTTAAATTATTTTTGAGCTCATTACTGGAAAGTTATTAAACTTCAAACATGCGAAGTGCAAAATTGCATCAGTGTGGCTACAACGTATACTGGATTGAGGTGTAGCTACAATGAGTTAAAACTCGAAATGTTAAACAATTTTCTGCAATACTACGTTCGATTTTCGGGTCTTTGCGCGTGTCTATTTTCGCGTATAAATTTTACAGAGAGAACACAATCTCTACACGTTTGGCGTGTCGAGATCTTACGTGCGACGGTGTTCGCTCGATTCACAATATCCCGGAAGCGGAATGACTGCGATACGAAATGCCACGACGCTAGACACCCGAGAGTGTCGCCGTAAGGTCCCCCCCCCCCCCAGCGATTGTTTGCACCCGTACATGTTCGAACTTACATCATATATACGTTCCTCCCGCGGTCTTTGTGCGAGAGAGCGCGTTCGAAGGTTACGCGGGCCGTTGCATCTAGTTTCTTTTACAAAGTGACATGTGTGTGTACACGCTCTAGCTCTTTCGTTTTTCCTATTCACAGTTCCGTTGCGTCTATCACGTGGTATTTCGCTGTTCTCGAATCTCCGCTTCGAAAATCCCGCGCGAACGCGACGGCAAGGATTTGGCCTCGCGCGCGCGCGCAAAACGTGCCGCGCTTTTTTTAAACCGTGACTTTTAAATCACAGTGATGAGGAAATGCAACCTCTGCGAGCGTTTTTCACCTGCGCAAGTGCTGCTCAATCGAGGGGGCAAAGTATTCGCGCGCACGCGCGCACGCGCAATGACCGAGGGTAAGACACGTTAGAAACAACAACCGGATTCTCTCGTAACTCGTACGCGCGCGAGAAACCATCTTATTTCGCGGTGTTACCGAGAGTAAGGTGTTATTTCGCTCATTCAGGAGGCACAATAGAAGAGACTCCTCGCATTCGACTTTTAGAACGTTTGCGCGAGCGCGCAAACAAGTGACGGCCAGCCGTCGAAGCCGCTTAACGAGCCGCTTCTTATCGCGCGTTTCCGCTAACAAAATTGCAATAATGGCGCACGTTCGCGCACACGCGAGGAAACCTCTTTGCTGCTCACGCGCGTATACACGTCGTGTGTATACACACATACAGGTATAATTCGCGTGTAACTTATTATACGGACGAGTTGCGTGTGTGTTCGCGTGCGTAAATGTGGAAATAAACCGCGACGAGAAGAAGGAAACGGAGATCGAGAAAGTATAGCGTCGCGTGTATAGTAGCACATCAGGGACCGCGACGGGAAAGATCTCGTCGCAACATCTGTCAACCGGCCGTATTATACCTACCTGAGAGGCCGATAAACTGGCTGACGAAGTCACGGGGACCCGCCCTTTGCATTATGTAATCGAGGCGCGCCGAGCTTTTTTTCTCCCAAGAGAAAAAAAATTACAAAGTCTAAGCGATCGCGAAGAAAGTCGTGAGGAAAACGATATCACGAGAAGAACCGAGTATTTTTCGTACATTATATTATGTTGCCGTATGACACGCGCGGAGAACAAAAATCATATCTCGCGGAGATTATCATTTCGAACGCAGTGACCGAGAACGAGAAGCGGCAGTGATTGCTTTGCGATCGCTTTGTGATTTACGCGCTCATTCCTCTTTCTCTCTCCCTTTCTTATCTCTTCTAACGTCCGTTCATTAATTCAGACGCCGGTTGGAATTAATTGTCCTAGCGCGATGTGCCGTGTAAAGGCTTCCTATTCGTGTGCGCGTGCGTAGGAATACGCGCGCGCGCTGATTTCGAGCGAATCCGCGGCGGCGCATAATCAGCTAATCGACACGCATCGTGGCGTACGAATGGAGAGATTGAGAGACGCCGAGGAGAGAGTATATATACGGACGCATCTCTTGACGGGCTTACGAATGGCTCGCCATTTCTTCCAAGAACCAGATCGGTCGAGATCGAGTCCAATATAACAAAGAGCGGTAACGAGGAAGTTAAAATTGATAGAGAGATATTCTGTTTTCTGTGTGTGAGATTTCTATAAAACGTAACGTCGAAACTACGACAGTTAATTTTCTTCTGCATATTTAACATAATGTGTAAAAACAAATACAATTCGATCAAACGCGCATAAAAATGTGCTCACGTCGAATTTTTTTATCGCGTTACAATTGCTTAGCCAAAAAAAACAAAATGACACATTTATTTAATTTTTTTTTCGTATTTCTTGCTCGCACACGAGATTATTCCGAAAACGTAAAATTACATCGAAATAAAAATCGTGGACATCTATAGGGTGTCCTCGCGCGGAATGTTCTCACGTGGCACTGCCGTGAGAGAAGAGAAAACAGGTTTTTACACAGATCCTTTTAAGCTGTTTACTTCACATCCACATTTCCCCCCCATTAGGCTCAATGTAATCTGATAAATGACTTAGGCGCATTCAGTAAATGAGATGCCGTTATGTCGCAATCGCCGCGAAACTTAGATAACCGCCGCCGATTCTTTGCGAGATTTGTTCTCGCACGCACAGAAACTTTTTTTTTTTTTTTGCTTCGAACGCGCGTACCAAAAAGGATTTGCAAATTATCGACAAGTAAACATATAATAGCGAATATTAAACTAGTTTTATTGCTCTCGGATTTTAATATTAAAAACAAAAAAAAATACTGGTATTAAGAAAGAGAAATCGCATACGCGATATATCGAATGCGTACATTATATCGCGATAGTGAGCACAATTGGAATTCTTGCGAGACACTGTGTATATTGCTCTCCCGCCCCCGCTGTTTCAGTTCGAAGTAACGTCGAGGGTGGTTGCACCGGCAACGTTGCTTGCGTCGCATTATGTTTATTAACCCAGCCTTACCTGCATCATACACACACACATGTAAACTTATATACATGTACACTTTGTGCGAAAGAGAAACTGCACGAAACCTTTTGCGATTACCTGTACCTGTACCCTATAGCGGGCGTCGTAAACGACAGCTTTTGCACACGCGGACAAAGCGCGAGAACCTGTTGCAACACATGCGCGTATCCATCTTTTTAATGTGCGTCCGCGTGGTATATCAGGTACCGCCGCTTATAAATTGCAATCGATATAAATAACTGATAGTATCGTCTGGTTGTTTGCTTCTGCGCGCAGATTAAAAAAATAAATAAATAAATAAAATAAATGAAGAAGAATAAATTCGCACCGAGACGTGCAAATAACCACTTGTTGAATCGCACATTTTGTGCTTGATGTTTGCGCAATAAAATAAAAATAATTTAGCGAAGAAAATAATAAATTATTTCTGGTAATAAATTAAACAAGTTTTGCGAGTAAAAGTTTGAATATTGTGCAAACAAAATTCAGAGTTAACAGATTATTATTTTCTGTTTCGCGTGTGCGTGTGTAGAAACTAGAATATTCGAATATTCGCTGAGACTGTGTGCTTCTTTCATGCGATGAAAGCGTGTTTTCAACGTATTCACATGTGTCTCTGAGTTGGCAAACAGCTTTGAAATCGAATATAACGAACAATCGAGCGAACGCTGGCTGTTTTCGATTTCAGAATCGTTGGCTATAGCGAATATCAAAAACTTGTTGAAGAGAAACGGAATATTTGTGAAACTCGAGAGCAACAGGTTTGCATCTTTAATCGCTCTTGCAAATATATATATATAAATTATTGAAATAAATTTTTATTATTTACTAATCTCGATTTTACAATTAATTTTTGCTAATTTATTTTCATCAGGTAGTTGATCACAGATAAGTTAAATAATTAAATGAGTCAACACACATTGCCGGACACGTGCTAGTACGTTTTTGAAAACTCGCACTATATTAGTAAATAAGCGATTTTTTCAAATTCCTTTCCGACGTAATCGTCCGCACCACTTGCGCAAAAATAGCCCGCATATACAACGTGTTACCGACAAATGTTCTTTCTCTACAAAATGGATTCTCGTCAAAGTTCGCTAAAACGAAGCGATTTGTCGCGCTGATGATTGCTAATTATACGCGCGAAAAAGACACGACGCGCGAGCGACGGTTGAGGCTGTTCGCGACGACGACAGCGAGATCGGCGAAAGAATCAAAGCGTGCAAAAACTAAATGGATCGTCGATCATGGAATAATTTCATTTCACGCTCGGCCGGGCGTCAGAAATACACACAGTCGGACGTTGGTCACCGATATATATATTTTATTAGCGACGCTCGTTTCCTCAAAAGTACGCGTGTATCAGACCGATAGCAATCGACTATCGCACGTCGCGTAACTTGTTTGCGGACGTAATAAAGATTGAATTTGTGCGCTACAAAGAAGAGTCGAATACACGCGTGTATACACGTACACGCTATATCTAATAGCGCAATCCTCTTTATTGAGACGTGATAGATATTTATTTGTCGGTAATATCGCAAAAATCACTCGACGGAGATCGCGAAATGAAATCTTTCGATTTTTCCGCGAAACGTAACATTTCGCGCGCGTCGATCTTATCGACACAATTGCGGTCAAAACAGATTCGCGAACGAGAATCTGCCGCCGGTGGCTTGAAACGGCACCTTTAAATTACTTCTCGTTCACGTCTCTCGCGAGTTATATATCACCGCAATTTATTATTTCGAGCCGCGGAGAAACGAGCGTTCTATCGCTTTTCTGTAAATAAGAAAACGCGATACGCGACGAAGAAAATTATGTCACACTCACTCGATACACACAACGTTCAAGTGAAAATAAATCACACCCGTTTCTATAACGTTTCGCGATTTAGGTCTCCTGACCTACATATACCTATGCTCGCGCGCGATATATCGTTTCCGATCGCGAAAATAAGTCGCGAGATGTGAGACGGAGACACGACACGACGATCGAGAGGAAAGGCGCTCGCGATTTGAAAGACGCGATCGTGAATCGCGATTCTAGTCACGATCACAGTAGCGCGTACGGCGGATCTTTTCTTCGTCTTCTTCTTTCCATCCGCGTCTCTCCTGTCTCTGTTTCTTTTTCCTTCATCGACACTTTCACGCGCTCCGTCGTCGGAACTCGAGCTCTGGAAAGCGAAGAAGCGTGCATGCAATCTCGCTCCGGACTCTAATACGCGTTGGCTTCGTAAGATTAAATTTCGCGTCGAAACGGAATGGAATTTGTAAACTAATTGACCGCCGGCCCTAATCGCGCGCACGAAACGTAGCGCTGAAAATCAAGTTACGCGAGTTTTTTCAGTTGCATTCCTCGACGCCGCGCGACGGAGGTAATGCGACAATGGCAAACGGTTATTACGCCGCCCGCGTCAATTGCGGTTTATCCGCAGGCATAACACGCGCGCGTGTCTCTCTCTCTCTCTCTCTGTCCCCGAGTGCGTCTCGTCTGCCGCTCTTACCCAGAAAGGACGGTCGTCGTCGCAGCGCGCGAGATTTTTTTTTTTCAGCAGATATGCGCAAGAGACGCGCGACCCTCAGAGCGAGAAGGACACGCAGGCAATCAAGCGCGCAAAAGTTCTGAAATATCACGGCGTTTGCAGCGAGAGAAAAGTTTTCGCACCGTCACTCTCTTTCTCTCTCTACCCCGTCTATTGACCGATACACAACATTTCCGCGCGCGCGGTTAGCTTCTTCTCTCGAGCTATCGCAAAAATTTTGCAGCGGCAATAATCATCAGCCTGAGTGCCCCGTCGCGCGCGCGTGTGTGCGTGTGTGTATACGCGCCAGGAGTGAATTCTCGCGATAACAGCCCCGCTTTCTCGACTCTCCGATATCTACCCGGACGAGCGTTGCACACGCTGCCGCCTTAATCGAACGGTTTAATGAACCGTCGTCGTACGTTCTCGCGCGCGCGTTCTCGTCCATTGTCAGCTCTCGGTGTGCCGCGACTCAACGAGTGATCGATACACGCGCGCTCCGATCGATACTCCACGATAATTACACCCGACTGATTCAACGGAGTTAGAGCTCTAGGAGTTAACTTCGTTTGTATAAAAGTTCGACTCACTCTCGGACAAAAGCAACCGCCGCGACCCTTTTTCAACGGACCCGGATGTATCTACGCTATCCGATCAAGAAAGAGATGCGCTCGGAATCTTCGCCTCGTGCTAGCATTTTTTTTTTTTTTTTTTATCAAAAAGTAAACAGACTCCAATATGAGCAATAAAATACAAGATGGTCGCGTATATGAATCTATTTATTAAATAAAAACAAACGCGTTTTGGTCTCAGATTTGGACCTTCTTCCTAAACCTTCTTCAGATGTCTGGTGAATTTAAAATATTTTCTCGACCACCTAAGGATGCTGTGACTCACATGTAATTTCTGCGTAAAATCAACTGTTACATTGAAAAGAAGGTCCAAACTTGGGACCGAAACGTTTGTTTTTATTTAAAAAAAAGATTCATATACGCGACCATCTTGTATTTTATTGCTCGTACTGGCCTATTTTTTTTCTTCTTAACATTTTCACGAGCGAATGTCCAATTAAACAGACTCCGTCACCACTACGACGATCTTGAAAATAACGTAACGATGATGTAATCGTTGAAGCGCGCAATAATAAAGTGTTGTCGTAATAACAAGATGTGTGTATTTATTATTTAATAAGTTTTTAATCAGATTACATTTTTTTTGTTAAGTCGCTAGACGATAGTCCGTCTTTTTCCTTCTCTCTCGCCGTTTTTAATATACTTGTACGTCCATCAACGTCATCTTTGCTCTGTGTTTTTAATGTACTTGCGCGTTTAATAGCGCGCTGTTCGAGATCGAGCAACCGCGGCACAACTAAATACCAGGCTATTACAAAGCGATATTACTTTTGCGCCCCGTATATACACGATCTTTATCAACACGTGGTTGTTGTTCGAGATGCGCGCGTACACACGCTTGTCCGGCATCGGCATGTTTTCCGATATAAACCGTATTCGGTATAATAACACAGTGCGCTGCTTTCTTAATAGCACGGTACGGATGCCGTTTAACAAATGATCAGTTTCTTTCTACGGACGATGCTACTTTGTGCGAAAAGGAGATCAGACTCTCCGTCTTGGTGGCCGCGCCGTTCCGCATCAAACCTCCTCGCGCGCGCAAGGCCCCGCCGCTCTCTCGCTACTTAGTTGATATTATCATCAAATAGGTAATTTCACGTACAGGCGAATCCTCGCGATACAGCTGGAGGAAGCTGGCAGCGAGAGCCTTCCAGATCCTCTTTCGACGCGAGGCCGAGCTTTATATACATATGCAATCACGATGAGATGATTTTTTCGTGGCGCGCGATATTCGATATCGCGTATATCGTGTGTGTGTGTGTGTGTGTGCGAGCGCACGAAAATAACATCGGATAACGATGTTTTCTTTCAATTTGTTCGCGTCGATAGGCACCGATCGTGGCGCGGCCCGCCCGCCCGCCGGTAATTGCATCCCTCGGGAAGTTGCGCGCGCGCGCGCGCGCGAGACGTTACCGAGAAATTCGTACAAGACCCCCATTATCCGCGTTCACGAGCGCGGCGGCGCATTAAGCATCGTGCACACAATCGCGAGCACGGCCTTGCTCGTGACCATGACCCTTTCTCCCGTAGGTAGATATACGCGGGGAGATCCATCCCGGTGCGGCGGGCGGCGGCACCTCGCGGTTCGCCACACTCGCTGGCCCTGAGATCGACATTGCAACGTGCTCGCAGTCTCGGGGGCTGTCGACCGTTACTCATCCGTTTTCACGTTCCGTCCAATCCGTTTTTCTCGTCTGCTCTCTCTCTCTCTCTCTCCCACCCCCTGTCGGCGCTTTTTGTTGCGCTCGCGCGATTCAAAAAATTAAGCGAAAAACAATAAAAAGAGATGAGACACGATCGCGATTAGTTCGTCTAAGCTGCGCGTGTTACCGAACGTTCGCGAAACTAAAGAAGAACATTAAGATTGTTTATGCGAATGATGTGTTTGAGTTAATTGCTTGAGAGCTCGGTTCGAGTTTTGCGACTAGATGCGTGACGGCAAAACTTTTTTCACGAGCGTTTCGAATAAAAAAAAAAACCATATGTACACCACATGTACAAACATGGAAATGTAATAAAAAGCTAAGAGAGACGATGTTTCTCTCGAGTTTTTCTTCTACAACGTGTTTATGTACGTTTCGCAATAAGAAATACGCAGAATAACTTCGGTCTGTTCCAATTTACTCTTTGCGGAAATGCACTTTCAGCTTTATGGGTGATTAGCCAGACTAGATGATTGCAGTTTCCATGATTGCTAGTGTGTCCAGACAGTTTCAATCATTTTCAGTGCATGCAATAATGCGCATGCTGGGATAATGACAAGCGCAAATGAAAATGAAAACTAAATATCACAAACCTCGCGTAGAAAATGTCACTTCGAGATTGACTTTGTTTTTTTTAAAACAATTGATAATTGATTCCGTCTAAAAAAAAGTATATTATATATACGTGTATAAGATACATCTTTGTGCAATGTAAAACTGCAACAATATTTGAATGTAATATACAGACATACACACGCAAACACGCGTGTGTGGAGATCCTCTTAGGTTCGAGTTTATTTATTTAAATAAAAAAACTGTTAAAATATACTGAGTTTAATTAATGAAATATAAAACTTATACACGTAATTACTGTCGATATTTAGTCCATATCGAAGCGCGTAATCCTTTCAGGCGTTTCCTCTCATCGACAAATGCGAATTTTCTGTTTGCTTTTCAGCTATGTATCTTTAATTCTTTGAAGCATATGAAAAATGCTCAGATTTTTTAGTGCTTGAACGCGCATGGTAGGACGTTATTCGTATCACCTTTAAATCTTGAAAGTTTCTTGTGTAAAATCTGTGTTTTAGAGTTAATCGTCAGTCGTTTCGCTGTTTGAATTCGAGCCGTTATCAGACAGTCAATATACATCAGGTAGGAGAAACGGAAAATATTTTTCTTTTCCGAGGACGGTCGCACAAACAGCTATTTTAATACTATACATGTAGAATATGCTTCTATACATGTAGAATATGCTTCTACATATTTAATATACATATGTGTGTAGAAAGTTTTAAAAATATATACAATGTAATTTCGGTTTAAAAAATATATATATATAATACAATAATATACAATAAAAAATATATAGAATTATACAAAATTATATACAATTTTTTTTTAAATACATACAATGTAATTTCGGTTTTTACATATATATGTATATTACATATATATGTAGAAACATATTCTACATATATATGTATATTACATATATATGTAGAAACATATTCTACATATATGTATATTGTTAAATTATATTCTCGAATATTCATATTTAACAGTTGAGAGATTTTCACAACTTGAAATTATATTTGTATTGTATATTTGTATTGTACTGTTCCTCGGAAAAGAAAAATATATTTTCCGTTTCTCTTACCTGGAGATTCTCTTCTCTATTTTAAAAAAATTTTAATTTTGGTTCCTACACTATATACATATTACTCATATAATATTATTGCATTTTTATATCGCACAAAGGTGTAAAAACCATCGACCAAACCGTTTCAGTCGCGCAACTCGCGATACGTACCGTTTGCCACCACATTGTTGCCATTACTTTATTACCACGGGGCTCGTAATTACGTACGCAGGTGCATCTCTTTGAATCACGTCGAAAAGGAAAACGCGAGCGAGCAAACGCGCGCGAGAACGAAGAGATACGAGCCGAGACGTAGCTCATCCGCCCCGACGAATTATTATTTCCGGCCCCCTCGGTTGATATTATCGTAATGCAAATTGTATATAAACCAGCTGCGCGCAAGTCTTGGGCGCGTCGTAACACACAAAAGCAAAAATCAGATAGAACACAACAATGATTGATGTTACTCTCGCCCGTTCCTCCCGGACACAATCGGCTACAATAAATAACAATAATAAATAATCCCGATCCTTTCGAAATCAATGAATAATCGAGACGATTAATAAGGAGAGCTGCTTCTCTCTTGCGGCTGTCTAGAAAGAGAGAGAGAGAAAGAAAAGGAGAGAGAAAATTCGAATAATATACGTTTCGATATTTATAATCAAATGTTTCTTTCGCTAAAAACGTCTGGAAAAAATTCAAACATCGGGATGACGAGCTTGCGAGATCTTTCAAGTGTGTGTCTAAACTCGCTTCTCTCGAAAGAGAGTCGTGGTTTGTGGAATGATAAGGTTTAGAGGATGTGTGGTGAGTATATAACTCTCTCTCGTTATACCCGTATGTGTTGTTGTTGTTGTTGTTATTGTCGGCGTAATGATTGGATACGTGAAGAAGAGTATATAGAAACCCGCGGTGGTATCTGGCAACTTTTTGAGCGACCGGGGGCAGAAGAGGACCGGCGCGCGGTAAGAAGTTATAAGAAAGCCAACCCGACGCGACTCGAGAGAGCTCGAGATCGGTTAGAAGAGTCGGTGAGAGGAGAGGGAGAGAATACTGAACAGTTTCTCTCGGCGCGCCGCGGCGAACCCTACGTGCTTTTATTACGTGGCCGTGATGTCTCGAACGAACTCGTAGCTATTACATTTCTTTGCTGCTTGCTCGTCGCTTTTTTTTTTCATAATCCTCCGCGACTTAACGACGCGTTCGCCAAATACGCGAGATGCAATTAACCAACGAAACATATATAAATATATTTCGGTGCGGGTCCGGCAAGACACGGCGACCTTGATCGTCAATGTTAATTACGTTGTTATTGACACACGTGTACGCGCTCTGTGTACACGCGAGCGCGTTCGGGGATTGCAAGAAAAGAGACAAGTCGCTCTGTTAATTTTCGGTTCTATCGTCACGTTTTCTCTTCCCCTAATTCGATATAATTCTTCGCGTAGATAAAATTGTTAATCGCACGCTCCGTGTGTTTCGCTATCGCCGCCATTACATCGGCGCGGGAGGGCGACTCGGTAACCTCATTGTTATCGCGAGAAGTGGGATCAGGAAACGGGAGGAAAGAGGGAGAAAGAGGAGAAAACAAGGTAGAGGAAGAGGAACGGACGCGATTCGGGGAGCGCTCGCGAACGATAGAAGGCTCGAGAAGACGAAGAAGAAGAAGAAGAAGAGGAAAGAGGGTAGCGTCTCTTCACACAGGTGTCGCTTCGGAGCGCTACCACCAGAGGCTTCATTCGCTCCTGGTACCGCGAACGGTAAACCGGCGGCTTGGACGCCGCTTACTCGGCTCGTCTCCGGTTTTGTCAGCCAGTTGCGTCACCTCGAGACTTCTATCCAGCGGGAATCCTTCGCTTCGAGACGGAGAGTTACGCAGAGTGGTAATCCGGTATCGCAGTGCCGCGTATATGAATTTTTCACACAAAAAGAAAAGTGATCGCGAAAATTACGAAGGGAGAGAGAATCGGTCGCCGCGCGGCAATTGACAGAGAGACCGGTCTCGCTCGAGACTTGACTACCGGTTCGGAAAAGTGCGCGAGATTCTTCTTCGATTTACCGGTTTACTTCGCGACACGAGATCATCGAATGTTCGAAGTAAGTTTCTGTTGTTCCGATCGTCATGGTTTTTTGTGAACGATTTCGTCGAGATCGAAAACGGCGACAAACTTGAAAAATTATGCGCGGATTTCGATCTTCAAGCGCGTGTGTTACAGAAATAATTCGAACTAGTGTTTTTTAAATTTTAACTCTGACAGAAACAGTTCGTTGCCGCGACAATTGCTGCGAATAAACAAAGACTTTTCTGTGAAGTGAAATAATGGTTTTAAACGCGCTGTGAAGGAATATTTGATCGAAAAACCTCAATGTACGATCAACGAAAATCAGAAGCGAGAACGCGCAAGAGAGACAAGAAGGTGCAGCAGCATCGGTCGCACCGATCGTCGTTCGGCCGGAGATAACCGGTGGAACCGGAGGACCAGTTTCGACCACACGTTCTCACGAGGAGGAACCTCGCATTTACGCGCCCGACGGACGGCCGTTATGTAATCGACAGCGGCGTTGATGGCGCGTTCATAAACAATGTAAAAAGACCGGTCGTCCACATACGGACACTCATTTTCCATATATTTACGATAATGTCCTGAAACGCGCATTTTTCCGTCGCGCGGATATACAACCGAAGTGTAGAGACAACATTCGTTCTCTCCAAAAGAGCGGACGTCCGAGTCATGGTTCTCCACCGCGCTTATTAAAACTCGTTTAATTGCCGATGAAAAGAACGCTTCGACACGGCGCTTTTTCGAGACGGAAGATGGATTAGCGGCTCGCTCGTTAAACAAGGAGAGGACGTTATCGTGCGGTAGCGATCGGTGTTTTGATTTTTTTTTTTTTTTTTTTTTTTTTTTTCGTTAGAAATTTAAAGGCTTCTACACACCGTGTCGCGTCGCATCGCGTCGCATAGCGTCGACGAACTGCATCCTGTATATTCTACGAACTAACGCGAATGCAACTTCTTCGCACACTCGGTGGTGCACCGGATACGATGGTGCGGTGAAGTCCGGAGACCGTGAAGATTGCAAAAGTCCGTAGCCGGGCAATCTAAAGCTTCCGACGCGGTTGATCCGAGGCGCGACAGATATGGATGACGGTGTGCAGAACGGAGTGCAGTCGGACAACCAGTGGTTGCCAACCTTCGAGAAGGGAGAGAAGCGTGCGAGTTCCCTTGGCGCGTTGCGTTTTATTCGCACGCGAAGCAGCATTCGGCGAGAACTCAAACGACAATGTTATCGGTGAGTAATCGCAAAAATTGAAATAATCTGATTTTAACGAATTGTTGAAAGAATATTTATCCATATTAAATGTATGTGTGTATATGTGTAAAATCTAGATAATATGTAGGTCACAATGTAAAAATAAGCTACCAACTTCAATCGAGAAATTACCGTGTACGTTCGAACGACGTAATTACCAATTTAACGCTTCAGAACTTAATCTCTCAAATGCCCGAGTCGTTAAATAGAAAATAAACATCAGGCGGCGTGAGCCGCGCGTGCTCGAAGGAAGATATTTCATATCGTTATTTTTTCCGTGCGCATTGTTTCAAGCAACGATAACTGTCGCGATGTCGCAGATTTTTTCACGACGAACGTGTTCTCCGCATTTCGCGTGCCGCGTTTACTCTTTATACGGACAAAAGTTCTCTCGCGAACGCATGCGTCGTCGGATGCGCAGGACCGGCTTTGCGTTTCGGTCCTTTTGGGACCGACATCTCCGGTTAAAAAGATCGCGGAGGGAGAACCGGGGGCATACACGGGGCGCTCGTTGAGTCCCGCCGTAACAGGAATGCTGAATGACTTGCGACTCGTCACTCTGCCAGCGAGTTTGCTAACGCGCGAAGGTCCGCGTATACCTACATTATTTTATATGTATGTACAGATAAAATACTAAATTAATGCAAAAAAAAAAAAAAAATAGATTTAATACAATATTACATGATATAAATGTTCAATACAAATGTTCTCGCCAAAGATATTTCAGCGACTCTGCAAGCGTTTTGCCGTTATCTTCGGTTTTCAAAAGATGTTTGTTCGGTTTTCGATTTGTACAAGGTCGGATTTTGATTTCATAAACTACTACCTAATTTCGGATCAACACGAAGTATTTATCGCGATATATACATGTGTGTGTGTAGGAAAACCAACTTGCGTGTATCTTATTTTGAAACCGTTTATAACGTATATTTCTGTATATTGAAATCGCCGAGATCATGGATATTTCGCGTCGATCCAAGATCGGTTGGCAGTTTATAAAATCAAAATTGACCTTGCGCAGATCGAAAACAAATACTGAACAAACATCTTTTAAAAACACGGAGATAACGGCATATCGCTTGCCTAGGAAGCAAAATTCGTTGTTGAGATCGGTTGTAATATATTTATTACAATAATATATTACAATAATATAGGCTGCGTTCGTTTTTTACTGGCAGTACTGAAAATTTATAGATTTATGTCACGTATACTATAGATTTTTCAGTACTGCCAGTAAAAAACGAACGCAGCCATAATGTAGCCAGCAGCAAGTTCGCTTCGCGCGGGAAGATCCGCGTATATATTTTACATATGTAAAGATAAAATAATGCGAAAAAGATTTAATATAATATTAAATGATATAAAATGTTTTATAGAGCAGATGTTTTCGACAATGGCTAAGAACTCTGCTTACTAGGCAAGCGACTTGCCTTCTGTTTTCAAAAGTTGTTTGTTCGATATCTGTTTTCGACTTGTACAAGGTCGATTTTGATTTCGTAAACTGCTACAGCCGATCTCGGATCAACACGAAGTATCCATCTCGGCGAGTTAATATACAGAAAAAATATACGTTACAATTATTAATTTGAAAACGGCCGTAATAAAATTAAAAATAACTAAAATAGACCTTCACAGCCTAGTTACAATTATTGTAACATATATATTGTAACATATATTATTACATACATAATATATACAATAATGCGTTAATATCACCCGATATTTCACTGGACTGTCCGAGCGTCGTGCAATTAATTAATTACACGCAGAGAATCTTCACAGCCAGAAACTTTTCCTTCAACGTAATTAGCGAGGTGTAATAGCGATAGCGTATAATTGGCGAGCGATGGTATCGTAAAGCATAATGCAAGATAACGCCACAAGGAAAGTCGTAAACGTTTGGTGGCAATGGTGGAAAACTTTACCGTCGCCAAAAGCGTATCAATTAGTCCGTACACATGTAATCGCGACGCGTATCTCATCCGACGACTTACTCGAGCTTAACTAACGACGTGAGCAATTAGATCGTTCATGAGTCGGAGAGTTTCCGTGTATACGATACGACTAATCGGTCGATTATTATCCGGCAAGTTGTGCTAAACGAACGCGTTGCTGAAGATCGCGAGAAAGAGAGAGAGAGAGAGAGAGAGAGGGGAGGAGAGAAGTGCTCTCGAACGTGTTCTGCTCGTGCGCGAAGAAATTCTCGGCAGCGACCGATTACGGGCGTCGTCGTCGTTGCAGTGTAATCCGTGGAGGAGATTTTCTTATACCGGGAATACCGAGGTCGATCGTAGAATGAGCTCGTACGCGCGCGCACATACCAGGAAGCGCGCACAAAAGCAATCTGCAGAATTCGCGGTCCTTGTGGTGCGTGAGAAGGCGATTGCGAAATACTAGACGTTTCGACGGAGAAATCAGAGATACGCTCGCTAAGTCTTAAAGACGGTTCTCATTATATATATATATATATACATACACACGTTCATTCCGCGGCGAAAACACAACGACTTTGCTTACACGCCGAAGTAATTATCGCTCGCAATTCGAAGAACGGTGCTTCGCAATGTTAACCGACGAAGATAATATAGTCGCGCGCGCGCGTATGTGTGGGTGACGTTTGAAAAGTGTGTGCGAGTTCGTGTGTGGAAACTGTGCAGTTATATTCGCCTCGACCAACTTCCACAACGAGGTCTGGATATAATAACGCAATAAGCCCTTGCCGATATAATGGAATCGCGAACTTGGATTTGCGCGCGCATAGACACTCTTCCCCTCGTGAATGCAGCGCACACACCTGTTGCTTTCGAAAGAAATTCGCAATGGAAATTCAAGTCTCTGATGCAAAAATTACAGTCAGTTCGAAGCGGACGGATTTATACGTGTCGAGCGCGCGAAGTAAAATTCGATACAGCGAACGTTATTTAATGTGGAATTGTATAACGTGACCGTGAATTCGCGCGTTACGCGGCGCGTTCGGGTCTACCCTCATTCGGCGTCGTCGCACACGCAACAGGTGGAATTTTCTCGACGTATTCCGGACGTAATAAAGTGCACTTTGGTAAGTTACAGGCGGCATAAATTCTAGATTAGCTACAGGGGGTAACGGGTCGCGCGGGATTAAGAGGCTTTTACCTGCTGCTCGTCGCGCGATCACGACCCTTTACATCCGCTCCACCTGCGGGATGCCACTCGCGCGAGGTGGATGACTACGGCTTTAGAGGAGCGAGAGCGTCTTTCTCTCTTTTTTTCTCTCTCTTTCTCTCTATTTAAGGCGGTCCGTCTCGCGATCGAGGAAAGAATTATCGCGGTGAAATATTCCGTCTTCTAAAGACGGGAACGAAAGATCCATCCAGTCCCGAAACGTTCGGCTCGTTCGAAATGCCCCCGTCGCGCGTATAATAAGGAGAGGACCACAAAATGCCTCTCGATCCCCGAGAGATCCTGCGAGGAAGCGCGCACGCACGTACGAGAGGAACACGTCGAGAAATTCGCATGGTCCAAACACTTCCGTGTTGTACGACTAATGAATCACCTTCGCAGGCCGAACCTTTTTCTCTCTCCACCTCGCTTCCGTCCTCTCACCGCCTCTTTTCTCTCTCTGTGTCTCTCCCTCTCGATGCAGGTTTTTTTTCGTACTCAGACCCCTCGTACGTGCGTGAATGTTTATCGGGCGCAGTGGAATTCGCGATAAGGTCTGACCTTATCGACACTTCCCGACCGGGCTTTCAACAATGCCCGGACTTGGAGCGCGCACCTTCGCGCGCGATTATTATTAAGCTTATTTGTTCTTTCGATCAAGTTTGCTGACGTCATTCACGGAGAGGCGCACCACGAGAGATGCAAAATCTTGCTTACAGATACACGCGCGATAGCGTGTGACGGTCGGGCAAGAAAATTTTACACGTATGTCGAGCGCACATGCATGCATGCACACATACATATACAGTACCGGCCAAAAGTATATCACCTTTCGATTTTTCGAGATAACTTGTTTCAAAGTGTAGAATTCTTTATCAAATCATAATATGTTTTAGTGACAGGTACAACTTACTAAACTTTTCATCAAATAATAAAAACAACACAATTTGTGAAATATTAGTTTTAATTAATTTAATTTTTTTATCAAGGCTTTCTGCTGTTGTTCATCAATATCTCGAGCACCACTGATCTTTGCCATAATGTAAAACAATAAAATACACAACGATAAAAAACAATGACAGGGACACGAAAAAACGAAAGAATCATAAAAGCGCGAGTTTCAAAAAATTAATAAAAAATTTAAAAAATCATGATGTATTTTGTCGAACACATTTCATGTACAACAAGGTAATTTGTACCAGTAGGTCCACTAGATTAAATAAAATTTTAAATGCATTTGATGTACTTGCACGAAAAATTATGCTCGAAAATATTCGACAGGTGATATACTTCTGACTGTATATATAAGCACATCCCGTTGGCAATGCGTTTGCTCGCAACTTAAACGCGTAACATATATTCGCACTTATCGAACGCGCGCGTCGATAAATTTCGCCGCAACTCCTTCTCTCATTCTTCGCTTTATTCGTCGGCAGGATGTCACAAACCGCTTATGATATATCCCGTATCCCGCGCCATACCTATATGTGACGAACGCGCGCGTATATTCATTTTGTAAAACGCATCATATCGTGCGTCTCAAACACGCCGACGTTCTCATGCACAACCGATTTTGCAATCGCACGTACAACACACACACAGACGTACAGTTAATTAACGCTCGCGATGTCATTAATTAAGGATGAGGTGATAACGAAAAAAACCGTTATACGCCTGCGTTCGGATACAATAATCTTGATAAACTTGTGTAACACACGAGTTTATAATATAATGTTTTAATTAGGAAACAATGTGTCTATGCGCGCGCGAATTCATTAAATGCTCGGCTCTTTTTTTTTACAAGCATTGATGATCGCGAAGAAAGAACGCGCGTAGTGCGTGATTAACATCTTTGTACAGGATGTATTGTAAACGTGGCGCGATATTATACCTCGTCATAAAAAAAAAAAAAAAAAAAAAA
>QVNV01008166.1:0-17175 GCA_014825455.1 Pseudomyrmex pallidus
AGAGAGAGAGAGAGAGAGACAGGCTTTTAATGGCGCAAATGTTAATTCCAATTTTGATGATAGCGCGCATCACGCATTAATTAATTTGCGATAATATATTACACGCAGAAGAACAGTGAAATTTATTTAAATACTGAGTATTATATGTTCAATATTGATTTTCAATAGTGTACTGGAAATCTGGCGATGTAATATTTATCACGTCAGATCTCGCGCCCAGATTTCGCGTTATTTCTGAAATTTAGTTCACGTGCCGCCGCCGCCGCCGCCGCCGCTGCTAAAGTAAATATACAGAAATTATATATGTACCCGCAATTATTCGTTCGGTTGAAATTCTACAAACGCGCACATACCGCCTCTCACTCCGGTGGTAAACAATTTCCGTAAACAATTAGTCGTTTTAATTTGACGCAGATACGAGCGGGGAATAACTGTGCAGGGTCAAGTTTACTAACGAGTGCACGTGGCGAGTCGCGGGTCGGTATTATTTATTAGATAATTGCCGGCGAGTCGGCGAGGGAGAAGATGAAATATCACTTTGTTGTACCTTCATTTGCGCGCTTGTACAACTTGATCTGTAATAATTGACAATTACGTTTATGTAATGCGCCGCTGGAGCGTATCTACAATCTTAGGAATGATAATCGGACGTATACAACAATCGACTATCGCATGATGATTTACAAGCATGAGCTCGTTGCTTAATTTTCTGTTTTTTTTTTTTTTTTTTTTTTTATGATGCGGCAGATAAAATTGTTTGGAGCCTCGTAGATAGAAAAATAAAAAGAGATAACACAGACGCGAATTGTTTACAAGCGAATATTCTTCGTGTGTATGATAAATACTGAATAAATTTTCGTAATAACAATTTTCCTCGCGATTTATTGCAATATTTCCTATCTCGTTTATCAAAGACGCTACTTAATTAATTGAAGTTTCGGACGAAACGTCAGATCAATTACAAGAGAGACACGTAACAAACGACGGGAACATCCAAGTCGAATCGCAGGTGTTAGAAAGGAGGAAAACAAAATACATAATTCGCCTAAGCAAAGTGCATCAGATATTTACGTTGAAGCTGCGGCAAAGCAGGATATTGCAAACCAGTTATTAAAAGCACTTTACACGAGCGCGGCCGTATCTTTTCTCGCTTTTCGATCACACGTACACACGTACACGTATACACGAGTCGTCGTCGCGCATTTAAAACGTGGCTTACACGGTTGTTATCTCAATAATCTTGAGGTACTCATACTCTTCGTGAGGTCCACGTCGGTTTAACCCTCTCGCGAACAGGTGTGCGATAATATTGCCGTCGGTTTCACGTCACTATGATAATTCGAAGGACATTATTGAACGCTTATTCGAACGATCAAATAAATCAAATAATCCGCGAGGGGTGATAATTTACGATAACTCGGCGGAACGTAAGAGATTGCTTTCACACATTAAATTTCCCTCTTGAACGTACAACATTATTATTATTACGTGAAATACGATCGAATTACAATTCGTTTCTATTTTATTTGACTGACATATAAGTTTTATTTCGCAAATTTTAATCTTATGTAAATATTGTGCTAAATATTTGCGTAAAATATTTTTACCATTGATCCTGTATTGTTGCTTTTGTCTCTATTAAAACGTCTTGAGAACAGCGCATCGCAAACCGCAAATTAGCATATGAATTGGCGTACAAATAGCTGTGGGAGGAGGATTCGCGCGCTCGGCCGACATGCGTGTCTGGCTAAGCAGGTGAAATTAACGAATTGGCCAATAGGTGAAATTACTGGCGCAGACTTCCCGCGACTTCCACCTTTACGCGTGAAACGAGAAGTGGTAATGCGGTTTTTGCAGTCGTAAAAATGTTTTTAGCGATCGAAACCGATGTCTAAACGGTAATTGCGGGAATAGCACACACACGTAGCGCACTCAGAAAATTGCGCAACGATATTAGGAGCTGGATGCGCCGCAGGAGTCACCGGTTACGAACGTAATCGATGTGCAATGCGAGATGTCGTCTCGCATTCACGATATTAGTCTTGTATTATTACAGAAAGATATTAAAAAAGAGAAAAAAATAATAATCGTTGAAAAATATCCAGGCAAACGAGCGAAAAGAGAAAATCTCGTCAGATTTAAGCAGCAGAGATGCTGCTTAAATTTTTGCACGCACGCACGCACGCACGTGTGTGTGTGTTATTTTTTCTCGTGCGTAAATCGGTGGTACGAATTTATACGACGCCGTGAAAATCCGTTAAAGTGTCATAAGTGTCCGCGACGCTGTGACGAGAGATTCTCGCGACGGGACGACTCTGCTCGGCGTTATTAAATGCGATTGCGCAATTCCCGCGCGCGAGAGAAGCGGCTTCAAAGGACGTGCGCGCATTATGACACCGCGGCATGTAACGCGGCCTCTGGTGGGCCTGCTACGTCACGCCTGCGGTTTTGAATTACATGTAATACGCCTGCACACGATCGGGCAGGGGCGTACTTCGATCGGAACCCGAGATCCCGGAACGTGTTTGTTTCTTTTTTCTTTTTTTTTTTTTTTTTGCGCGCGCGCAAAACCGCCGGCGATGAGGACACGCGTCATCATTCCACGGACAATCTAATGATTAGCGTCGGAAAGAGCCGATGGATTGTGTGCTCTTCCCTTAGATAAATTTACATTCTCTCGTGCAAGAAATGAAACGCCTTGAAATACTGCCACAAAACAAGGCAATCTACTCGCGCGCGGGTATTATTAATAACGCGCGCAGTATCGATGGCTCTCCATCATCGTAGCAGGAAGCAAACACATCCACACATGTCCGTCACGTATCTTACAGTTACCTTTGTTTAATTAATTCAAATTGTCATTACTACTTATCTTCTCAGTTGACGTGACATTGTACAGTCAGTAATTAAAAAAAAAAAAAAAAAATTAGTTTCCTGCATTTCCGCGCGAATACCTGTGTCTCGCTTTAAGTTTTAGTATCTTGGATTCTCCAATGGGAATATCTTTGTCGTTATGATGATACACGGTATTTACATAATCTTTTCTTTTTTCTACTATTTTAAAAGACTAGATTAAATTAGTAAGAAGATATCCGAAAGTTTGACGCTAAATATTAAAATAGAATCCAAATTGGTGGTTTTTTTTTTTTTTTTTATATGAAAAGACAGTTATCTTGTTACTTTGCCAAAACTAAATTTCTGTCGGAACGTGATAATCTTCTTCTCGTTGCGCTCGATCCTTCATTTGTTCTCGCGATTTTTCGAAATGCAAGCCGCGAGACGGCAAAACCGCGACTCTCGCGTAATAATCGTCGTCGCTTCGTTAACCCGATACTGCGCGTAATACACGGACACTTACACGTGTACGTACACGCTATATTCCTACACGATCTCTAGCAAGTACACGCGCGACTTACGTGACCGTCTCATCTTCTCAGCTGACTCCTCTCGATGTGCGGCATGGATTCGTGTATGTGTGTGTGTGTGTGTATGTGTGTACACTCCCAACCGAGCAATACCATAGGAGACGACGGAGGCTACCACCCATCGGAATGCAAATTGTGACTTTAACGTTGTGCCGATAAGTCTCCTCCGGAGTCGGCCTGAAATGTTTCAACGGTCGCGCCACAGCTGCACGTTTTTACGTTGGATTATGCATCACGCCGAGGCGCATCGTCTCCTACGAGAGAAACGCCTTTCCTTTTCCCCCTCGGCGACATTCTTGTCAAAGTTCTTTAACAATACCGCGCGTGTCGCACATTTATCGGAGGTTTTTGCTTTATTCAGCGGGCGGTTACGTCAGCGCAAATGTCTATCGCGCGTTTATTAAGTTTTCTGTGTTACAATTGTTCTGTTGATCCAATTTTATATTGAGAAAAAGTAACATGTACTATATATATATATGTACAAACAAAACTGTTTACGAGAGAAAAGGTCAAGAAAGCATAATAGAGACGCAAACGAAAACACAGAGAGCAAAAACTTTTCTTTTAATTATTATAATACAATACGCGCGCGTTTTGATCAAGTTTTTAGATCTTTCTCGACGCCTGCGGTAAATAATAAATTAACATAATGACATGGTAAATAAAGACATAAATATATTTGTGGATGAACAGATTATGAGGTAATCCACCTCTCCGATTTCAGCATATGCGAAAATAATGATTCATCTGATATATTATTGCGTAAGAGATGGAGCTTATTAATTCACGATGCGTTTTAGGTTGCTGCACCCAACGTTGTGAATGTATATAATAAGAAACGTGACTCCGCCGCGAATTCTACCGCATATTCGTTTTGGAACACTCCGACAAATTTGCTTTCACGACTCGCGCAAGTTTATTAGATGGTTGAATACTCGATGAGATCCGCGCGTATCTTTTTTTTTTTTTTCAAAAAAGATCCGATTTACTTCTTTTCTTTTTTTCTGCATCGGAGTTCCCGACAAGTCGGAAACCTCCGACGATTTTAAACAGCCGAAGCGATTAACAATTTTAATTAGAATTTTTCAGTCGGATTTACGTCTCAATCGCTTGCATTCCCGACGCGCCAGCGAGAGATTGAAATATGTCGGTGAAACGAAGACGCGATTAAAAACTGCGAACATAGCGATTTTATTCGTTTGCTCATCGCGCCGAGGATTGGATGGAGTTTCTTTTCTCGAGACGGGACATCTGCGTGAAATCTAATCTGGTTGCTCGAGAGGTCCGCGTGTCTACGTTGATCGATCGAGAGAGGAGAAAGATCGTGGATCTATTAATCTTTCAATTTTAAAAGTTCTTATTCACTTATTTCCCGGTTGACGATTATGTTCTTTCCCGTTTATGGCGTTTCGTCATCATTCGCTTGATCGTCGAAAAAGCTAATACACACATCGATGTATAAAACGATACATCAATGGGCTGATGAGAAACGAAGCGGGACAACCGCGCGCCACGCGCGCCTCAAGAACAGATCCTTTCAGGCTTGTCTGCCGGGCTCGAGGACAAATCCTCTTCCGAGGGGGATCGCGCACATTCTATCATCTCGCGATGCCTGCGTCACACACAAACGACGACACGACGTAAATGTCGATGTATGGCCGTGGAAGACTCGCGCGAGAAAGGTTGCATACGTTCGAGATTAATAAAGGGACTGCGAATATATATATGTGTGGCGGATTCAATTGAACTTTTGAGACTCTCTCGCGTCCCGAGATGAGGTGAACGATCCCGCCTTATCGTCCCGGCGATTGAATGTGGCGCAAAAAAAAAAAAAAAAACTACCAACAATTGTTTCCGCAAAGTGTTCATTATTCATGCGAGATTACGAAAAAATGATAAGAGACATGCCGAAGCTCGGCTGGCGCGATCGCCGGGTGTTCGTTCGGCCTCACGGGTCTGTGAATGACTGGAAATTACGCAAAGCACGCGGTTACTAAGGTTGCTGCTTTGATACGCCATACAATATCTCTGCGGGCTATAATACAATATCCGTTGTTTCCACGTTATCCGCCTGTTACGCGTTACTCACGGAACCGATGATGCCACTCGACGCGTTACAACGCCACCGATAACGTCTGCTGCATATATGTATAACACATATACATATATATATGTATATATATATACAATAATGATCGTTCGAGGGAATATTCAGCCGCGCACAATTGCAGCCTCGAAATTAGCAAATCCCCTCGATCGTTAAAATCGGAAGATTAAAGGATAATTCATTCTATTATCGGGGATTAAATCGATATTGAATGTAACTTCATTTTTATGTAAGAGTTTGGAATAAAACTTCTCGAAGATTATCCACGACATGTAAGCAAAGGAATTAATCCGCCTCCGATCTTGAGAATTTGAGAGTCTTGTAACCCGCCACTCGCCCGTTAAAGGGCTCATTTTTTTGCGTGAAAAAGATTTTGTATTGTTTTGAGTTTTTTTAAAGATATTGTTAATTTTCTTACGCAACTTTGGAAATTAAATTTTCAAGTCGCGTTTCTGAATTGTTACGAGTTCTTCCGAAAAAAACTAGGCTGATTCGAAGAAAGAAACCGTTCGAGAGCAGCGTGCGAGCGGAGACGATCGGCGAAGAACCCGTAACACGCCCACGCGCGCGCGTTCTCTCGCACTATCATCACCGCGAGTCGTTACGAAAATGTCAAAAAGCCGGATCGCGAAATCGTGAATCTCTCACCGGCGGCGGCGCGGTGAAAGGGCGCAGCTCCCGTATGAGAAACGTAACGGAGTTCTAATTACGTACGATAAAAGTCGGAACGGATGGTTATACCACTCGGGGAAATCGAACGACTACCCTCGATTCGCGATTGCACAGACTCGCAATCTCGCTCTCTCAATTCCTCCGACAATCTCGAGGAATGCGTCGCCGTAACTCCTCGGCGTAATTTGTTTCAAGGACTGTGGTGTGTGCATCGGTGTGACAAAAAATGAATCGCGGCGAGTATGTTTGTAAATCAGCTGACTTTTCAACCAAAATGTCAGGGTTGAACGAACGGTTTTGAGATCAAGTGTCTTTTGGTCGTTGCAACTACACATGCGAAAAAAAAATAGGCCGCTAAATGTTAATGTTATTCGTCTAATTTTCGCAACGTGATGCAAACTTTTTCCCACGCAATAAATTTAATTTAGAAAATATAAGTAAATTGGTCAAGGTGGTCTTTTCGCAATAAGTTTTTTCCAATTTTGTTTTATAGGGTAAAATGAATAATTTATATGAAGATGCGAATCTCTAAAGCGTCTTGGATGAATTTTTGAATTGTAATCAATTCAGATTGCCAAGTGTATTAAAAATTTAAAGATATATTTGCATTCAACACGTTGGCTCGATCTTAAATCTGCTGGTTGTAAATAAATTTGATTACAAATATGTTCGTACGCGACACTAACAATTTCCGGAAATGTTGTTTCTAGAAAACAACACGTTTGTGAGATAACGCGATGTTAGTGCAAAAAACAAAAATAATTGCAATTTACTTCGGCGAACCTCGCGAGAGAAATCGTTTACGAAGCCGTTTACAATTTGTCGCTACGCTCATTGTGCTTTTCTCGGTAATCTAATCGCGGATTTACGATCTGGCAACAATCATAAAAGTCGAAAGTAGCCGATAGCGATCGCAAAGGTCAAGCTCGTGGATTCAGCGCGTGGACGCTCGTTGTTATTGCAAAAAAAAAAAAAAAAGAAATGGAAAATGTTTCGATATTGCGCGCACAATCATTGTGCGCACAAGATGTCCCGTCCCTCCGAACGCGAAGTTATTTCGATTTCCAAGAATGTATCCGTGTGCGCACGACTACGCGCGATGGCGCATGAGATGATGATGATGCGCGAGCAAGCAGTGTGTGTACTGCGCAATAATCTTTTCGATTTCTGCGATTTCTGAAAACGGCAAGTTGTTTTCGCCGCGTTCTTACAACATAATGTTACGCGATGATGTCACAAATGACCTCAAAAAAAAAAAAAGGAACGCTCGACCATAAGAGATTTGCGAAAAAGATGGAAAGATACAGAGGAAAAGAAAGTGTTAATTAATTTAAGTGAGCGTATCATGCGATATGTGTGTTTTAACAAAGCAATTAAAGCGCACACGTATGCAAACGCGGAATTTAAAATATACTGATCCAAGTACATGAAACTGTTACGTCATGTTGTAAACGTTTTGTACGTAGTGTTAAGACGTGGATAATACGTGCGAGAGCGAAATAAACGCGAAATGTCACAATCGATGAAATATACATATATATACACAAATATTGTGTGTATGTGTTTGCGTGTTCGCGCGCCGCGAGGATTATCATTTGTGTAGGAGAAATTCAACAAGCGGCTTATCAGCGACTTGACACGAGCGCATAAAATATGCGCTTCCCGTGTACATGCATTATCCTAACGCACTATCGTGCTACGTGTCGCCGAGGTTATGAATGGTGCGAGGAAATCGCCACCGCAGCGTTACACCAGCCGCCGCGGCGCGATGCGGCCTGTAATCGACCTAGACATTGCATCCCTGCACGCATCCGACGGTCGGGCGCGATGCACTTTGCTCCACTTCGCAGAATCGCGATCGAATGAACGTCAAAGCGTTTCCGTCGCTACGTTTCAACTTGATAGAGAAGCGATATCGAATTTATATTCGCTAATACAACGAACGCACTGATAATAATTACATTTTTTTTTTTGTTTAATTAATTTATGCATTTTATATTTATTTTATATCGATACGTCAAATTATTGATAAATCGTGTCTTCCTCTTGTCGAAGGATATTAGATTTACGTCTCACGTCAAAACGTAGAAGAAATTTAACTTTCTGCGCATTGTTGGTTTTACTAAAAAAAAAATAAAAATAAAATTACAGCTTCCACAAAGTTTTAAGATAAATGAAAAGAGCCGAGCGCTGGTTTTTCCGCGCAAGTATATTCATTCGTAATCTTCTTCGTGACACTAAGACATTTTGACCTTTGAGTATTTGGTCTTCAGCAAAAAGTAATAAAATTCTTAAAAGAGAGATGAATCACTGTCAAATTGAAGATATCGTATCAATAAAATATATAAAGTGAAAAATAAAGAGGATCGTTGAAATACGTCTTTCGATAAAAATAGCAATGATTAGAATTTTTTCCAATTTACGACGAATTTCTCTTTCCCTCTCTCTCTCTCTTTCTCTCTGAACCATTCCCTCGGGAAAGAACGCAGACCGGATGTGTGCAACGAGAAACATGCCAGAATCAATCTCCGATCGTTCACGTGGCCGGACGCGAGGAGGAGGAGTGTGAGAGACAAAAAAAAAAGAAAAAAAAAGAAATACGAACGGAGTCTCCACTCCTGATTCATCTCGGACATTTTTCCGAAGATGCACTGGTCAGAAGAAGAAGTGTATTGTGAAGAGAGGGCAGGGATGACCCCTTTCACTGCACCACGTTGGCACCGTCGAGTATATAAAGAGCCGAAGCGTCTGACGAAGAAGCACAAGTACCACCAACCCATCTGCATCTCAAGCAAGCTCTTCTGGTCGTCGGCGCTTACTGTGACAGAGAGATTATGTACACTATTAAGGTAGGTGTGCGCGCACACACACAGCTCGCCGACACCTCGCGACACGGGCGCGTGATAGTCGATCCTCGTCTCTCTCTCGAGATTACTCGCTTCCGACGGAGGTTCTCTTATCGTCCGCGCGTACATACGTACCTTCTTTTCGCTCGAGAGTAAACGTCGCGCAAACGAGAGACAGAACGGGTCGTTCTCGCCTCGGAAATTTCGACTCATCTATCATGCGCGCTTGAACCGCATTCGCGAGAGAGACGACGCGTTAGGTAACGGACGAATGTCAAGTCCCTCCCGGGAATGTCCCAAAGAGAAGATATGTCCCGCTGTCACGTGATTAGCGTAAGTCGGACGCCCTCAGATCTCGCTCGCGCGCGTGTGATTTGTCGGCTGGATGACATTTCGGCGAGACGACGATGTTTGCGACGTTTCGCGTTGCGCAAGTTTTCTCATTGCGCGTTTTCTCTTTTTACGTTGTGCGTATATTATATATACACTTGTGTAATTAACGCCGAACTCTGCCGGAAACGCGTTTCGCAACGGGACTAAGTCTGGCCGCGATAAACTTATCGGTCGTCAATTAATCGAAACGGGTTTACGTAGTTTCGAAAATGCTTGCGTGTGATTGTTGTATCTCGTGTGAAAAAAAAAAAAAAAAAGAGTCAGACGCAATACTTGTTGTGTGTCGCGAGATCTTGTTCGCGCAAAAAATATTGGCTATCGGTCGAACACACACTCGGAGATAACGCGTGTGTGAGTCTCGTAATTTCGAAAGAAATTGGACGCGCATATGTCGAACGGCGAGACAGCTCGTTCGCAAATCGCTCGATTTTCGCGCATATACGCTGGCGACACGCGGAGATAGTTACCGATAATGGGGAGAACGTTAGATCGCTTTTTCAGCGAGTTATATCGCAGGAAAGAGACCCTCCCGCGCATTTATTCGTCTAGCGCGTTCGCGCTTCGGGGAGAATAAATTTAAACGCCATTCGGATCCTCACTTTGGCGCGCTCGCGCGCGCGCGGCTTCGATATCAGCAGAATTTTTCACAAGAAGCCGTTCGCGGAAATGAACCGATAAACTTTGTGCGACTTCGGCAATTTTTCCGATACGTTGTCGTATATTAAGTAAATATGAAATACGCCGTACGCGCGCTATCGCGCAAGCAAAAGACATATCGCGTATACTCGCGTAGTCTCGCGAAACATATATCTCGCACACACACACACAAGGACGAATCCGAAGAAATTCTTTAAAACTCCGGAATGACCGTCCGACGTTCGAAAATATGCCGGCGAGTCTTTTCACATAAGTCACATTTCGCGCGTACATTTTTCTCTCGCTCTTTCGTGCGAGTACAAGTTGCAATATAAGTAGAAAAAATATGAAGCTGGAAGAATCTCTCGGTGTTTAGCGAAAACGTTTGTATCGTCGCGCGCAAAACAAAAAAAGAAGGAGTTTATATACAAAAACACATTTCACGAATTTGCGCACACCCATTCCCACGGGATGTGCGCGGCAACCAGATCTCATATCTCGCATTTAGCGCGAAATCCCCCGCGCTGGATTCTGTACAAGACACGTGAGGCGTGAGATTAGAATCAGACAACCAAGATTTAATCGGATACGGCATAATAATGAGGATGTTAACGCTCGTCGTGAATTCCCCAATCGAGATTGAATTAAACGACGCTTGTAGTAGACGGACTTTAAGACAAATAACAATAATAATAATAATAATAATTGCGCGTTTGTCGTAGCACTTACGAGCGTCGTCATCTCGCGTGCCACTTGTCTCGCCTCGCGCGCGGTTTCTTCATCCTTTTTTTTTGCAACGCGCCGCTGTCGTGCTTCTTCTTCGCCGTGCTTCTAATTCGAGGTTGTTGTGTTGTTCTCCTAATGATCCCCAGTTTATGCTAAGACGACGACACTCTACTCTAATGTGTCCCCAATGCGGGACACGCAAGAGGGTTGCTTGTAATAACAATTTCAACAGACAATATATCGTTCGTAAATACGCGACGCGCGGCGTCGTCCGCGATACGTGGCGCGCGCATAAATACGAAATTGCGGAATGTAATTGCCGATAATGAATGAGAACACTTGAGACCTGAGAAGTTGCGTCACATCTTCCTTGCGAATGGTAATTTGCGCGTCTGTGTTTTAGAACTTCTGGGACACACGCGAACCGTGCGTGGAGGAGGGGGGGGCCGTTGAAATCTCGCGAGAGATGACATATTTATCGCGTTACCACTCGTGCGATTAATTATTAATTACGCGATTTATCTCGAAACATCGATAAAATATACGCACGTACAGAACGTTATTTGCTCTCGCTCGCGTTATTGAGGTGAACATTTTATTTACATCGCATTTACATGTTACGTTTGGAAATGTAAATTTCCAAATACGCATCGCGCGTATTACGTGTGTATTTGCGCACGGCACATTGCGGAACGAGCGATTTCGCATGGGTATTCCGCATGAAACGGAAATGCACATCCGCGCGGCATTCCTGCTCGACGTCAGGAGCGTCATTGAAATCGGAATCCTCAATGTCAGCCTCCCGTCGGGGCGCATATGTATAGGAAAGTAATATATCGGTTTCTCTCGCCGATCGTCAAACGATATACGCGTCGCGCGAAGATTTCCCACCTATAATAATATTTTATTATTTTCTCAACAACACACGCGCGATCGGTTTCCCCTTCGCGAGAATTACTTTGCCAGGTTGTTACTTTTACGCAAATCCCGATTATCTCAATTGTTACAACGATTGATTTTAACCTTCAGATAAAAACTCAACGGGATTCTCGCCCGAGGTGAAACTTCGATCGCATTCGCGTCTCTTTCGATGAAAGATCGAAGATCATTTTTTTTTCAGCTTTACGTGTTGTATATCGTACGATCTCCCACTGTGTTAACGCGCGACTTCGTCAAGAATTGCTTCCTGACCCGCTGACTCTTTTATGTGGAAGAGACAAATATTGCGCATTGTTTTCGTCTCTCTCTCTCTCTCTCTCTCTTTCTCTCCCTCTCTCATAATTCACGGCGGTTATTGCACGTCACGCAGAAACCAGCGGCTCAACACGACGCCGTCATTAGAACGCTGTAATTTTCGTCGCTCTCTGCCGCCAACGCGCGCGAGAGATTTACCTCCCGGTCTCTTAATAACAGGCTTGCCCGATCAATTAGCATTTTAGATAACGATTTGTTTGCCGAGATAACGATTACGCGACCACGAGGCGTGAAACGATCCCGTGGTGTTGTTCGCAACCGGTCTCGGAATGGAGAGGAGAAAAAAAAAAAAGAAGAAGAGACGCGCCTTTGCGCGGTGCCTTGAGAAACGCGTCTCGTAACAATTCGCGATCGTTAACAAACGCGTCGGCCTTCTGGCTCCCTCGAAATCGCGCGTATATCGAGAGGCAATCAACCGGTCTCCGGTTGACTGGTTAACGGGAAAGGAAATGTCGATCCTCGATATCGGACGTGTTTTGCATAAGTAGATTTCTTGCGATGAAGAAGATTTCTCGCGGTCATCTACACACACACAATCTCGCGGTGAGAGATGAGAAAAATGAAAGTATCAAACTTTACTCTTGGCTTGGCGAGTTTTTGCGAAACAATTTTAATTGCTCTCTTCTCGAACTTCTTATTCGCAAGAAAGTACGATTTTAATCTTTCTGAAGATACAGATATTGTAACGAGGATGCGCGATTTTGAAATTTGAATAAAAGAACTTTTCGAGAAGAAGACGCGTCGCAAACGTCAGAGAGAATAAGCGACCAGAAAGGATGAATCATTTCGGGCTTATGTACATTTGGCAGTGGCCAAATTGCGAGTATACGTGCCTTCCTATCGGTTGATTAGCGCGGATGAACGAGAGAATCACGAACTATTGTAAATTACACGTGACAGCTCCGATAATCCAGAGCGAGCTCTTTAATCGCTCGTTGCTCGATTAACGGGAAATCAATCGGAACGATTCTCCGATGCGCGTTGTTCATCGCACGTGCGTGCGTGTGTGTGCGTACGCGCTCATCACGGGTGTTTGATTAAAAAATCTGACGACTCGGCTCGCAAATCCGCAGATAACCCCGCTTATTATTAATTGAAACTGACCGCGTGAGCTCAAAATTTGCGAGTCCGCGCTGACGGAAATTTATATATCTTTCGCACAGCATATATACATGACGCGAGAACACCGCGTTTGTTTGATCTGTTTTAATTTTATTTGACAGTTGTCGTCGCGCTTTGTCGCCAAAAGTGCGCGTAATGCAATTAACGACAAAATCCCAACTTCAAAAAAAAAAAAAAAAAACGGGGGCGCGAAGCGATTGACATTTTTGACATTCCGGTTAAGAACCGCGGGGGTCCGGATGAATTTCGCGCGTGACGACATTCACTTCGTGTGGAGAAAAACGGGGCGCGCGAATGCTCGGCACCGCTTTCGTCCTGTCATTACACGCCGTATTTCATAATGTCATTTGCAACTGACGTGACTGCGCCGTGCAGTTTCTAAGCATTATCGTCCTCGGGTTAGATTGCCCTTTGCAACCGTGCCCAGCCACGTATACACACACACATATATATACACACAGAATCGACCTATTTCGCGTGTACTTTCACGAATTCTATGAATATTTGAGCGAGCCGAAAGGTTTTGTTCGAGGACCGGCGCAACCCATTGTTGTGTATGAATCTTTCCTTTTATCCTCTCGCGACACGAACTCGAAAGTACGCCGGGACGCAATCTCGATCGCAATCTTCCACTTTTGCATCGCGAATTATCGGTATAATACCGATGAAATTCGAAGGATTCTTAAAAGAGTCAGCGGGCGACTAACAAGTAAGACGAATTTTCTTTTGTTTTTGTCCGTGATTAATAAACGTTCATTTCTCCGCGAGAAGAGATGTTTCCCAGTTTTTTCTCTGTGTAATCTACGGGGTTATAATAAAACATCGCTCTCCGCGCATTTACGGTGCCGCCAGCATTGAGACATTAAACCGACATTACGCGCGCGAGACGTGAGGTAACGGTGAGATTTTTCGCGTTCGCGAAGCGCGACGAGTTTAAATTCCGCGAGTTCCAGTTGTGACAAAGCGCCGCTCTATCAACGAACGTCGCGCGTCCTCATTGACGATGGAACTTATTTAAAATATCTCGTTTATTTAGACGATAATTTTTAATAAAGAAGAGATTTATGTAAAAAAAAAATAATAAAATCGTTAAGTAACTCCCTAATGTAAAAAAAATTGTTAACAGGTGTTAGTGGCGGTCGTACTCTGTACGACGGGCACGTTAAGCGCACCACAAAGACCGTCAGGTGGCGCGGATAAGGATGCGGTAATTACCTCTCAGCAATTGGAAGTCAATTTCGATGGCAACTACATCAACAAGTAAGTGTTGTTGCAATATTTTTTTTTAAATATATTTTCAATATATTTCTTTGCTTTTTCATATTCGAAACATCGCCAGGTTCTGTGAAACGAGCAGATAGACCGTGTTAGATAATCGTCTTATCGAGTTTTTCCATCGATGGAGAAACCGCACCGTCATCGATACATCTGTCGTAATTAGCAAATCAATAACATCTTGTTCGAAAAAAAAAAAAATTTGCTTCGTAACATTTGCGAACGTGGCGCGCTACACCCACGAAAACATTCGCATCCTTTTCGCCTACCGCGCGCAATCCTAGAGACGAGGAAGACAATGGAGAAGGTCGGCACCTGCGTAATATGCCCGCAAAGATAGACGATGACACCGGCTTATTCGCGCGACTGCCAATTGTCGCCCACGACTGTTTGTCTTAACTGCATAACTCCCATTGTTGTGTGACGCGAGTGGGAGTACAGTCGCGCGCTACCGCGCTTGAGTTGACTTGTCTTCTCTACTCTGTTGTATCTATTTTTCTTCTTCACACCTCGGCTCACCCACAGACTCTCTTTAAATCCACATTTCCTCATGCGAATTGCGAACGCATTCTTCGAATCCATCGCGCTGTAGTGATACGATACGATTTTTTGCGTGTTTTACAGATTATTGATTAAATTATTAAAACTACGCACAAAGTAACTTGATTTTTTGATCAGCAGAAACGCACTTTCCCACAAAGTTCAATCAGAAAATTTTTCTGTTGCGCGGACGTATGTTTTTTTTATATAAATTGTAATTTTTAACATATTTTACTGCCGCGTATAAAAACGAGAAAGATATTTTTATATGTCGTTGTTTTTTTTTGTTTTTGCGTAATTTATTTTACACCGAGTTCGCTCGTTTCTCTCGCGCAGTTTCGAGACGAGCAACGGTATCAGTCATCAGGAGTCGGGCCAGCCGAAAAATGTAGACAACGAGACGCCGGTGGTCTCGCAGGGACAGGACTCGTACGTGGCGCCGGACGGCCAACAGGTCAGCATCACGTGGTTAGCAGACGAGAACGGCTTCCAAGTGCAGGGCTCGCACATCCCCACGGCGCCGCCCATCCCGCCGGAAATCCAAAGGGCGCTCGAATGGAACGCCGCTCACCCCGAGGAAGATGACGGCGGTCAGAGACCACCACCGGGAAGAGGTGAGACCCGCGTTAAATGAGAAATATGGCGCAAAATTTAATATCTTCGAATTCTCACATTTTGGATTATTTTTTCCGAAGTTTTGTTTTCAGTTTCGTTGAATATTTCGTTGCACAAGTGCGACACACGCGCGCTTTCAAATTATATTTTACACACGAATATGTTCAACCCGATAAAGAGACGCGCGCGGCATTTTCCACAATATATTCGCGTAAATAAATCCTTATATGCAACGCAAAAGTAAATAAACAAATTTCTGTTTAACGACATACTTTCGCGAAACAATGTTGGCGAGCGCGCAAATATCGCGCGAAAACAATGCGCAATAATATTTCGCGTGTTCGGCAAATGTAATTAGCGAAGATTAATAATCACAAAGTCGTTCACCCGCGACTTTAATTTAGACAAGGTGCACTTGCCCGGCTTGCAACCCGCGAGGGATGTTATTCGTGGGATACACGTCGTGTGTGAGACACAACTGATGCACCGTAAATAAAAATTCTGTAAAAAAATCCTTTCGTAAAAACCAGAAGTTTAATTGATTTCGTAATTGGAAGAGAGCGCCTTTATCCGGAATAGACGGTTTGACAAAGCACACGGATTTTTTGCCATCTGCTAAAATTTGGTCGTCGCGTACATACACGTCGGAGACAGAGAGAGAGAGAGAGAAAGAGAAAGAGCGCATTGACATTAATCGAATTACACCGCGCACGACGAAACGCACGCGACTTTTGAAGATAAAGTGGCGGTAAAAAAAAAAAAAACGGGAACAGATCCCGCGCGTCGCGAAAATTTGATTTACGTATCGGATGATTCTCAATCGCCGCGTTATCGGTAATATAATCCGGTTTTGATTCAAGCAACCATTTAAATCTTCCTGTGCGTTAAGTGACGTTCTCTCATTCTCTCTGTGTGTTTCTGACAAACCGGTGGCCAGAGAGGAGTAAATCAGTTTAGTCAATCGTTGTCCGCGCAGTCGACGCAGGCGGCTCACGAGACCCCGCTCTGTGGCCGTCGTTTAATTCACTTTGGACCCGAACTCGAAATTGAAATTGACCCTCGCGAATCCGGGCGGTTCATCCCCGCCCCTCTCCCCGTACCGGTGAACCGAAAATATCTTTGTGGCGACCGCGCGCACAGGGAAACGAAAACAATTTCGACGTACGTTAACCGCTTTTAAAAGATAAAATCGGGTTACTTCGGGCATATAGAGATACGCGCCGTCGACGCCGGAAGGCTCCATATTTCGCCGATAATAGCTCTGTCCATTGCCCGCAACGCGGAACGGATCCTTTTAACAAAGTGAACACACCGAGAGTTAACGGCGGGAGCACGCGCAATTGCGCAGTTTTCTATTCTAAAATATGTTAAAATTCTCTTCCCTCCCTCTCTCTCTATTTAACTTTAACCAACGCACGTGACCCGAAACATTCTCTCGTTTTGTTTTATATTTTACAGTCCAACTATCTATAGATAGTTTATATCTATAGATATACTATATTTTATAGTTAAACAACCTTGCATAAACTTTGATTACATTGCGTCCCTGTGGATTTCCATCCGC
>QVNV01008168.1:0-16193 GCA_014825455.1 Pseudomyrmex pallidus
ATAATTTTATGGATTTCACATTACGTTAATGTGTAAATTTTAAAAGTTGTGTGAGATGCTAACTTGAATCGCACATGTATGAATTATTTATTTAACTCCCCCTGTGAAATTTAAAAAAATCTCATTGCGAAAAAGTCACCTTGGCCAGGAGTCAAGCCGGCATTTCGTGCGGTCACCTTTCCAATTCGGCCACCAAGGCACTAGGTGAATTTTTCTCGCAAATTAGAAAAAATGAGATCTTTCCCTCACGTCCCTCTTTTCTTTTTCACAGAAAAATCTTGGAAAAACGAACGATATTTGCGAGAGTTCATCAATAAAAGATTATTTTTTATCACATCTTTCTCATCGCGCGCTTAAATTTTCCACTGCGAGTCTGAAAAACAACAAATTGCGGGAATGTATTTTCGCGAAAATCCTCCGAATCGTTTCTAACGATCGAAGATTATAGCTTGTCAAATATCGCGGATAAAAAAAAAAAACAAACTCGAAAGTAATTAAAGTGAAAACTCCCCAATGTTGTGCACGTTGAAAATGAAAAAGTGTAGCGGCAAACGTACGCATCGCAGGCTGATATACGCGCGCGCGCGCGCTGCAACACACACTTCGGAATGCTTTCAGTGTAAACATATTTCCTATTTGTATTCTATCCGGATGGAATCCTGTATTCAGCGAGCTGTGCGCGGCGAATTCATCCCCGCTTCATCCTTCGATTCCTCTCCCTCGCGTGCTATCGCGCGCGAAGGGGATGAGACGGAGAAGAGACAGAGCGCAAAGAGTGTGCGTGCGTTTGCATTTCGTGCGCAACGCATTTGTGAAGTTTTCGCGCGCGTGTGCGTGTCGCGCGTTTGCTTCCGTAATATTAAATATAAAAGAAAGATATTTCAATATTGGTCGGCAAACACGTAAATAGGACACGGCCGTTTCCCGGCTTTTCCCCGCGCGTTGTGTGCACACGTTCTTCTCCTGTCTGCCGACGCATATATGCGGGATCTCTCGCGGAAAGAGAGAGAGAGAGAGAGAGGAGAGATCCGAGAAAAATGCTGTCGCCGTGCCTACTGACAGGCGAAACGTGTCGCCTGGAAGCTTTCGCGGGAAACGAATGCGATTTTCCAAACCGTAGGAAAATTCGACACTTTCCGTACAAGACCGCGTCGATCGCGAAGTTTTCGTCCTGAAGATTGAATCAGCCGGATGGAAAACAACGTTGTACATCACATATGCGCATCGATTCATTACTGATTAAATGACGCGTGAAATAATTTCGCTGATGTATTATTTTAATCGACATTATTAATCGTAAAAAAAAAACGCACACGTATGGAATAACGATTTTAAAGCACCGAAGACATTTTACATGCTTCGATTTTTAATCAGTTTAACTAAAAGTTATGAGTGAATCTATTGGTAAATAAATAAATTTCATCCTTTCAACTAATGACAGAGATCGCGCGCGACGAGGCTGATTCTTTCTCGGCAAAAATTCGTTATTGTGTCGCGAACATCGTTAATTGTCGCGCACGTGGCACTGTCGATCGATCCGACGCGATGGAGAATTCGCCTATTATTTTTATTCAACGCGTATCTCGTTGCGTGTCTCGCAAAAACAAAATGCGAGAGGACAAACTATTTAATAAGGAGGGAGGGAAAAAAAACGAGACATTATACCGCGATGCAAATAAAACAAAGGGAGAAACAATGTCCGTAATTTTTTGTGAAGGAGGACGTTGTTGTAATGTATGTGAAAAATTGTGTCCTCGAATCGCACACAATTCCTCTCTCGCTGTGTTCCCCTCGTGTATCGTAAAGCAAAGACCGAATTTACAGACCGTCTATCGCGCGGCATCGATACGCGCGAGATAAGAGAAACGGAGAAATTTCGCGGTGAGATATGCGATACTTTGGTTTTAACGAGATACATGAACTGATAGTTTTGCAAACAAGAATAAAAAAAAAAAAAAAAAAAAAAAAAAAAAAAAAAAAAAAAAAAAAAAAAAAAAAAAAACGACGCGGGAGCAGGAATTTGGAAAAAATAATTTGCGTTCGATTGAGATATGATTACAAATTGACGCGATACGTTTCGCCCGTAACGAGAGTCCCGAGTCTTAAGTTACCTCTTGTGGCTTTTTTTTTTTCACAAAAAGAGCAAAAAAAAAACCAATTTAATAAATGCGCAAGTTCCGCGAAGCAATCATTTTTCACGAGAGGAGGAAATTTTCACGGCCGGAAGATTGAGATATCGCGCGCTATCTAAATATTCCACTCGCTTGTAAAATAATCGCGACTCTTTCCCGATCGATACGATAAACTGAGATTACAAAAAGTTGAAGGGATATATTACGCCGGGCGTTTTTTAACTCAAATGTCTCTTCATGATACCGTTCGCATTGCCTACATCGCACGAATATATACATTGGGTGCGTAAAGTGGCTCGCGTGCGTTGATTATTTAAAATTTATGAATATAGTTCCGTTCTCTTTCTCACTCGATGCTTTATCGTCGTCTCTTTGCGTTATCGCGTGTCTCAGGTGTTGAAGATCTAATTGTCCATCACCGTCGCGCACGAGTCCCTCATCGTACAGCGCGGACCTATGAATATTTTAAGGGCGGCTATTACCTCCCTAGAAATGTCATCGTTAAACCGATGATAATTCGTTCGTTAAGTCTGTATCGTTTCTTTGCCGTACGCGCGTACGCAATAAAGCGAAAAGTTACGACGTTGGAGCGATGAGACGATATTAAAACAAACGTTAATAAAACTTGAAAGATAAATATGGAATGGAAACGAAAAGACGCGCTTGTAAATTATTTTTATTTTTAGCAAAGCTCTTTCGACGAAAGAAAAATTCTCGCTGTAACATAAATTAAAAAATTGTATTTTCAACGTGTTGTTATTACATTCGGACATTGTCATCGATTGCGAGAAATTATCTGTCGCTGAATCAATTAGTGAAATTTTTATTTAAGATTTCAAGTTTTTTTAATTACATAGTGCATATAAATGTTTTTCTTATACGCAGAGAAAAGTTTTTTTTTTTTTTACATACAAGAGAATTTTATCTGCAACAGTTCTCGAGAAATAAAAACTTCTAAAACAATATGGGCGCAACTCAATCTCTGTATCTTTTCCTCACGCTCGGCAATTGCAACGCGGTCGGTCATCGCCGAAAACCGCGACGTACGGCACGTGGAATCTACTCGGGCGGATAACGAATTCCGAAATCGCCAGCCGACGAAAATTCGGCGGCCTGCGAAATTAACAGCCGCGCCGGGTCACGCCGGTAATTGCGCGGGCTTCGTTTTACCTCGGGCCATAATATCCAAACGCAGCAACCCTTTATCGCGGCAACCGAGAGCGGCGCACGTGTTTTGTTCGTTCGTTCGTTCGCTTGCTCGCTCGCTCGCAAGGGAAACACACGCACACACAACTGTGTCAGTCCGCGCGCGGATATTTGTCTTCCGGGAGGGAAAAAAAATATTTCGAAGCATCGCGAGAACACAGCAGAGTAAACCGGTCCTCTCATCCATATTGTCATATTTTCGGTGTTTCGGGTGTACACTCCATCAACCGGAGATGTAGATATACATATTCTGTACTCTTTTTAATTGTTTTCACTACAAACCACGCGCATCGTCGTTATTTCATTTGAGGCGCGTTCGGTGCCGCTAATCTCGCCCACGATCATCCCCTAATTACAACGACTGTGTCAATAGAATTAAGGTCGGACGATCGACTAACTTTTTGTCCCACTACGTCCGTTTTTCCTTCATGTATTTACTTTGCAAATGGACAGGGCGATTCTTTCGTGGGTGAAAAAAGTCACGAGGGAAGATGTTTGAATTATATCGGGTCGGTAGTGACGCAGGCGAAGATAATCACGCGCTTTGCAACGGCCATGTTCGTCATGTTGCTCTCTTAGAGAGAGAGAGAGAGAGAGTTGACGTAAAAAGAACTCCGGAACGGAAAACGGATGTACGAGAGTCGGGATTGGAAAAAAAGGAGGAAGAAGGAAATGGAGAGCGGCACGTGGACGGGAAGAGGATGACGCGAAGTGGTTTTCCGCAGCCCAGCCGAGTCCAACGTCTCTCCGCATGATGTGGTAGAAACTCTATTAGCGGTGAAAAAATGAAGCCGCAACGAGTGGCAGGAAATACAGACGTTCTCCCGCTTCGACTGCGCGCGGGCGCGCCCATACGCACACACACACACACACACGTACATTTCCATATTTCGCTCGAAATAACTATAAGAGATTACGCGGAACGCAATTCATTACAGAGCATTCTATTTCGACGTTTCTCCTCTCGAATCTCTCTCACATCGTTTCTAATTATAGTAAATTTAAACCAGCTAGCGAGTCAAATTTGTGAGCGCGTTACAATAATTAAACCGATTAGCCGAGCGCAATCTCTTCTTATCTTTCGGCGCTTTGTGTGTGTTTCAGGTACGTTGCAGATCACCGAGTCCGATGTGAGCGATCAAGGAAAGTACGAATGCGTCGCCAACAACTCCGTAGGCACAGAGTACTCCAAGTCTACCACGTTATACGTGAAAGGTATATAACGTCCTTTAATCCAATTTGCATTAATCTACTCATCGTTTGTGAGCAAAGATCTAAACAATTGAATTTAATTCGAGCGTTCTCTAAGAAAAAAGAGAACACACGTGTATTTCATTAATGAAAGTCGACGGATTTGAAGCCGCAAAAGAAAAAAAAGAGAGACAACGTGTTTTGCCGACAAAGCGCAACGCGAGCTTATTGCCACACACAGCCGGTCATGCCGATGTCACAAACGTAGACGTTTTCCTGTTTCGTAATTAAAATTAATGTAACGCAATTAGGACGCAATTAAACTAAACGGGCCGGTACAAAGGGCCCCGGCTTGTAACATGCGCGACGTGAGTCGCGCGCGCCGGCAGGAAGCTTTTCCTTTCTTGCGTTTCCGCTCGCGTACTCGAATCGCGTCTCTCTACGACGATTGTGTTTAATCGTCGTGGCACAGCGATTTGCAAAATCTGCGCGCCGCGGCTTCGAAATAATTTGTTCAAAAGTTTCTTGCGCTTCGCGTGCAAGTTTTCGCAAAGTACGGTTAATTCTGTACTGTCGTAAACGCGCGCGTAAACAATTAATCCCTAATTGGATGCGCCATTACGCGCATTTGCATTTCGATTTAACGTTCCTCTCGTAAATAAACAAATAAATAAATGTAAATCCAATCGCATCGCAACTTTTACTTGGCACAAACAATTTTACTTAACGATAACACAAAAAAAATGATCAGAGATTTAAAAGAAATTGGAAATCAGATGGACATGTTCAGAGAAACGATTGTTTAACGATCAAATGATTGTTCAGTACGTCGCGTCGCACCAAGTTTCTCGATTCCACCACCGCCTGTGAGCGAGGTGATGCTGGGCGCGTCGCTGAATCTCACCTGCGTCGCGGTAGGCGCACCGATGCCATTTGTGAAATGGAGAAAAGATCCCGCGACCGATCTGACGCCGGAAGACAATCTGCCGGTCGGCAAGAACGTCTTGAGGCTGACCGACATCAAGGAATCTGCCAATTACACTTGCACTGCCGCCAGCGATCTCGGCATAATCGACGCGACCACTATGGTTAAGGTTCAATGTATGTATCGAGACTGTAGGACCTACTTGAAGAGTTTTCTCTGACAATACAGAGCCCACAATCTTTTCTGAATCGCGCTTTCTAATTATCGCGCGAGCCAATTAATTTTATTCACCGAGAAACTAATCGATTTGCTTCTAAACTTTGCATTACGATAGTAACATCGGGCATACAGCCGTATAAAGCAATTTACAAGATAAATTTAGCACTCGCAAAATAATAATTTAAACAACTTTAAAATAATTTCTTCTATAATTTTTTCTAAGAAGTTTTTAAAAATATCGCGATACAAAATTATACCATTACTCTACCGCTGATATGATCTTTCGAGTGATATCTACGATAATCGCATCAAAGTTCGGTCAGAAAACGCCAGACGAAATCGCGGAAACGAAAGATTGCAATGACCGAATCCTTACGCAGCTCTTCCCGGCCCGCCGGAGAACGTTCAAGTATCGGACATAACTGCGACGTCGGTGAAGCTGAGCTGGTCCTACAAAGCCGGAAGACCGGACGAGCTGCAGTACTATGTGATTCAGCACAAACCGAAGCACGTGAACCAGGCATTCGCCGAGATATCCGGTATCACGACGATGTATTATCACGTCAGAAGTCTCAGCCCGTACACGGAGTACGAGCTGTACGTGATAGCTGTAAACAGCATCGGGCGTGGTCCCCCAAGTGCCCCGGTGATAGTCACCACCGGTGAAACAAGTCAGTATTCACTATCACACTATCGTTTTGTTTTTTTTCTTTTTTTTTTACGCTTTTCCGTTGTGCGCCTGGAAACGATCGTTTTCCTCAAGAGAAGTGTAAAAAATTTTGCGATTTCAATTCTATTTTCACCAAAAATTTTTGCCCTTTTTCTACGCGATTAAATTGTCGCGAGTTCTGTCTTAACCATTTTGCGAACAGATTTTCAGATGAATTAAAAATTTACCCGTGCGGCTTTTCGCGTCAAATTAAATAAAACACTGTTGCAAGAGGAAATATCGTTTCTATGGTTACAGCTGGGTGTATCATTTCATCACATTTTTCTCTCGCCACAGTTTCTCACCGTCTCAGACGTGAACTCATCGTATGGTTCAATTTACCAAGGAAATGGCGTTTAATTAAATATTCTTGACAATATATTATATTTACGTATATAATATATTATTTATAAACTGAGACTTGTCACCGACTTGTCTGTCACAAAAGAAAAACTCATTATTCACAAGTCAACTCACGTCTCACATGCGTCTTATTAACAAACGAGCGCGTACACAAATCGCCGACTAACAAAAGAAAACAACGCGATCGCGCTGTTCGACCTAATAATTCTTTTTCTTTTTTTTTTATTGTTGTTTTTCATGCGGAGAAACGCGGTAATATGTACGGAGCGAGGGAACGGTCGCTACACTCCGATATATCGAGAGAGCGTTAGAAAATGTTTTTGCACGTAGATAGAATTTTTTGTAACACCATCGTGAAAGAGGAAGCGAATTTTTACGCACATTTTTTGAGGGAAAATTCTGTACTTTTTTCCATGCTGTCCGCCGTGGACGCACGATTTGATTCATGTAAGTGACAAGAAAAGTTTTTTTTCACCTATCACCAAAATCCCCCACTCTTGCTCTTTGTTGCACCAGTGTGTTAGTGTGTTTTTGGCGGGACCGTTCCACAGCGTTTCGTCGCGCTTCGACGTCTCGTGTCATTGTGCATTTTTTCGCCTCTATACATTCCTCAGCCTCTCTCTCTCATTGTCTTTCACTCTCTCTCTTTTTCTCTCTTTCTCACTCTCTCTCTCTCTCTCTTTCACTCTCACTCTCACTCTCACTCTTTCTCTCTATTTCTCACTTTGTTTCCTCTCGGATGCGTCTCCCCGTCTTCTTCTTTCCTCTGCGAAAGGGGAGGCGAGAAACGAGCACGCGGGAGAGACAGCACGCGAAATTGCATTTTTCCTAACAGATAAAATAGTAGCACACACTTTCTAACCCCCGTGAAAATACGAAGGAGGCGTAGACCGCCGTTCTCACAGTTCGTATTTTCACCCCCGCACCACTTACCGCCCCCGCTCATGTACGGAGAATTGACAATAATCGTTTGACGTTTTTCTTTTGGATAGCGGAATCGACGAATGGAGGTGCCAGTAAGTGAAACTCATGTATACTAAGAGTGTCGTGAGCTTACATCGGTTCTTTTCTTGTTTGTTTTTTTCTTGCTGTTTTTCTCAGTCTCAATTTTTTCTTCCGTCTCTTCTTTTCATTTGATTTCCGCACTTTTACTGTCATCGACGCGCGCATCATCTTGCGTGCAAATTTTACAGTGTGGTGAGTGATTGAAAATACGTTTCTCGCGCGTCACCTCTGTAGTGTCGTCAAATGAAAAAAAAACACAATTTCGTTCTTCTCTTCTTTATTTTTTTAATTCGCACTTTGGTTCGGGTTTTCTCGGGAGATTTCCGCTGTCTTGTTGTGTGTATCTTCTCGGAGTTTCTCCCGATTTCCCTAACAACATTAATTTCTTCCCGATACAGAACCCGGTACAGCGCCACGGAAAGTCCAAGTGCGGCCGTTGAGCTCCAGCACGATGGTCATACAATGGGACGAACCGGAAACCCCGAACGGTCAAGTGACGGTCGGTATTCACTTTCCTCGTTTCTTTTTTTTTTTCTTTTTTCGCGTGCGTAATGTTTCGCTAACGCGAGATCGCGATTCCGACACCGCAGGGATACAAGGTGTACTACACAACGGACTCGAACCAACCGATGGCGTCGTGGCAGTACCAAATGGTGGACAACAGTCAGCTGACCACCATCTCGGAATTGACGCCGCACACGATCTACACCATAAGAGTCCAGGCGCTTACGAGCGTGGGTCCCGGACCGCTCAGTCTGCCGGTGCAAATCAAAACGCAACAAGGGGTACCGAGTCAGCCCGAAATGTTAACGGCGGTCGACATCGGGGAGACCAAAGTTACGCTCCAATGGAGCAAGCCCGCTCATAGCGCTGAGAACATTCTCAGCTATGAGCTGTACTGGAACGACACTTACGCGAAGGTACGCGGCGTAATTTTAATCAATTTTTTTGTCGCTACGAAGTTTTTCGAGCGATTTTTTACGGTGACGTTTCTCTTCGCGCTCGAGAACAACAGATCGCGCATCAAATCGTTAATTATCGGTTTGGTTCATTTGCAATGTCTATTTTTCTACGTGAATCAGGAGAAGCACCATCGCAGAATACCGGTGACCGAGAACTACACCCTGACGGGCTTGTACCCGAACACCCTCTATTACGTGTGGCTTGCAGCGAGGAGTCAAAGAGGTGAAGGCGCGACAACGATACCGTATCCGGTTCGCACCAAACAGTACGGTAAGCAGAGCACACACAGTGAATGCGAATCCGAAGTGAAGTTCATGCAGCGAGGAGTGCCAGACGCATGCCGATACGTGATCGTCGCGAGACGTGGCGTCCCGACGGAAAAAGAAAAAACAAATCTCATCCGGGTGGGACCTCACTCCGAAATTCGTGTTCCGCGGCTCTCGCGCGATCACGCATCGCGATGGCACAGCAGGTAGGAGGTGCTGTAGCGCTAGACGCTCCTGCAAGTAGCGTAAGCTATCGACGCACAACACCTTATTTGAAAGAAAGAGCCTTTTTTTATATAAAAAATAAAAAAAAAAAAAGAAAAGAAAAGAAAAAAGAAGTCAATCTTTTGTGAATCATATTCGATTGATAACGCGTTTAATAGAGAAAATATGAAGGAAAAGAGAGCGATAAGAAAAAAAACTAATAAAGGGAAAGACGGAAGATAAGAGAGTTTACAATACGTTGTCGAAGCCAAAGTGAAGTGTGGGAGAGTGAGAATGACTGCATGCGTTGCAAATAAGAAAGCCGTTTTTGGATGCCACTTTATATATATATATCTATATATATACGTACATATCATACATATAAATTGCACTAAGCACTGCATCGATATATGTGTGCATTTTGGGCACCTCTTTTCATTCTCGATAACATATATTGATTTATCGTCCGTTATTCAGTTTTTTCGTTGTCTCGTTTCCCTTGCAATATATTATATTAAACGTGTTTTTCAAACTCGTTAACTCTGGGCGACCCGACATTTTTATATTATACATAAAAGTAGCCCGAGTTAACTTGTCTCAGAGCCGCACCGGGAGAACTGTCTCTAATCACGTATTTTTTCGACTGTTCAAGGATGTTCGATTCATGATCTCTTTTTGACCTTTGTGAATATTCTTTTAAAAACCTTTTTCTTGAAAAACCTCGACCAGTCACGTTTTCGTTTACGTTGGTATCCCTCGACAGTCATCGTCGACTGTGCCCTCCCCTTCGTATCTCCGACTTGAGTGTCATCGAATCGAGTATACGAGGAGTCGTGTCGCAATTAACCGCTTTTTTCTTTTTTTGTGACGTTTTATCTAATTTATGTGTGTGTGTGCGTAACCTTTTTGTTATTTCACAAGACAATTAACGTAAAACCACTTTTTTTTATATGTAGATACTTTATATAAATGTTTTATTGATTGTTTTTCCCACAATCGAGGAGATAAAAAAAATAAAACACTAATTGTCACATTAATTTCATGTAATTTCGCACTTTATCTTAATTCACGCGGCGACTTCTCGTGCTTATCTCGACTTTGAACCTCAAGCCAGAGTCTGGAAATAACAATCGGCCGGTAACTGTCGATTTATACCTCCCCAATTTTTTGTTTTCTTTTCCCCTCCCCTATAACTGAGTGTTATGCAGTCCCCGGGGCTCCGCCTCGCAATGTAACCGCCAAAGCGATCAGCCCGACCGAAATATTGGTAACGTGGGAACCACCGGCCGCTGAACGCTCCAACGGGAGGATCGCCTACTACAGGCTGCAAGTCGTCGAGAGCGGTCGCTCCGACTCCGAGGCGAAGATAATCAAACTGAATGACACGCGTTTCGTGGTGGACGAGCTGAAAAAGTGGACCGAGTATCGGATCTGGGTATTGGCCGGGACCAGAGTAGGTGATGGGCCCCCGAGTTATCCTATCACGGTCAGAACTCACGAGGACGGTATGTATCACTGACACTGACTGAAAGTCTTTCTGTTTATTCTTAGCCACGCGAGGAGTAACGTGTAAAATCCGTGGTGACGCATTGAGCGCGAGAAAAGCGAATGTCTCTGCGTTTTATTTTATTTTATTTTTTTTCCGCGCACACGTTTCAAAATTGTTCTTCTTCAAGAGTTAATGAGATAGTAGCGCTCGAAATGTCAGCGAGAAAATTTTAGTTTTTGATCGCGATCGCGTGAAACAAAGTTTGCGTAACCTCAACGCCGCGGTCGCTACGAATTTCACACGCTAAGCTTCGCGGAATGGAGAATTAATTAATTAATTTGGGATGATGTGATAAACGCGCCTCATCCGAGAGCCAAAAATATAAAAGCCCGCCAAAGTCAGTCCGCGGTTGTACTCTCGCGCGGTTCCAGTGCGGGTTGCGAAAACGACACGTCGTGTTAATATTATTGTTACTATCATTCCCGATCTGATAAAAAATTGCATTGTGTATTATACAATAATAATAATAATATATATATATACAGTACTTTCGATTTCAGATTCCGCTATAACGTCACTTCGTCACCTGTCTCTTTTCCCCAACTCTCAAACGACCAGATACTTCACTTCCTTTCATCACGACTTTCTCTTTTCTTTTCTGTGTTTTTTCTTTTTTTCTCTCTATTTCTCTCTCTCTATCGTCTTTATCTTTTGTTTTCTCCAGTGATTCTACACTCACGTTTATATTTTGCATTGTGTTTTTGTTTTTTACGTTATATGTTTATTATTCTATTAAAGAATTACAATATAATGTTATTATATACATATATATTATACTGTATTATATTATATATATATGAGCTTTCTCCTCTTCTCTCACGCCATTCTTGTGTTACAGTTATATAGTTTCGAGAAACGAACTATCGAATCTCACCCATCTCGTGACGAGAGAGGAAAAGAGGACGGACACGGCCCTTTTTTCCGGTCGGGTTACGTTTTTTTGCGCGAACAAGAGTTTTGAACGCGCACGACTTTTTGGATTTTTCCGCGCCTCTCCAAATCACGCTACTCCGGATCGCTTTCCTGTCGTTCTTTTCGCAACTTCTCCTTCACACACACTCACTCACTTTCTCTCTTTCTCTCTCTCTCTCTCTCTCTCTCTTTCTCTCTCCATCCCTGTATCCTCGATTTTTATAAAAACGTTACCCATCGCGACGCGAAACACGAAACGATGATGGCCCTACTTTTTTGGCTGGCGAGATTTTATATTTTTGGATTTTTTGCGACGATAAAATTTCCACAACAAACTTATTCTCTATAGCTCTCTCTCTCTTTTCCCTAAAAAAAAAAAAAGAAACCTTCCAAAAGCTCCAAAAAAAAAAAAAAAAAAAAAAAAAAAAAAAAAAAAAAAAAACTTTTTCAGAAGCTGATAACCAATTTTTGAGCTCAGCTATTAAAGATGAAAAGAAAAAAAAAAGAACGAATTTTCTCACACCGTTTTTTACAGGGCCTAAAAAAACCGCAACTCTCTCTCTTTGTTCGTTGCCGTTGGTTTTTTTCATCCCCCCACAGAGCCCCCACTTTTAAAACTTGGATAAACTAATTTTGACACGCTAATTAATTAATACTTAATTATTACTCACTCACGTGTTTTTGTCTTTCCTTAAAGCATTTGCAGGAGGATGATCCAGGTTTTGAACAGCTAGTTTTTAAGATATATATATTTTTACAACACACTATCGTAATATATTATTAACCATTTTAATAATATGTACTCACATATTATACACACTCAATGTTATTTCTGGTGGTTACCGTGATTTCGTCAGTAAAGATGTTTCGTTTCTCTCTTTTAGTTCGTTAAAACTAACTCACTCTTGCCACGTGTTATGAAGATAGAAGTCAGGCTGGCCGTCCCCCTCCTTGCCATTATTTCCGTTTACTCTCATTACATCCGAGATAAAAAAAAAAATAAAAATAAAAATAAAAATAAAAATAAATACTGACACACAAATGAAATTAATAAATACCAATTTTTTCCCGCAAAGTCGACGAAAGTAATGGCAAAGCAAGGGACGGTTTGCGAGTGAAGCGCTTACGTATATATATATATAAAAACTCTAGCGAATGTTATCTCACACACAAAAATATATATATATGACGCATTTTTTCTCACTATATATATATATATTGATATATATTACACATATATATATTTCTATATCTCTCTGATATATAAGGCTCTTCTGTCTTTAGTTGAGATTTAGTTCTACCTATCGTTTGCACATGTTTAGAGCATGCCTTCGTTTGTTTAAAGATTCCTTGATTCTCTCCCTTTGAAAACGATCTCCAAAAGAGACAAACAAACCTTTTTGGATTCTCACTCCTCTCCCCTTCCCTTTCCCCCATCATATTCGGGAAGAAGAGAAGCCCGAATCCCGAGAAATCCCTCACCTGTGCGACTTCCTGTCAAAAAATTCCTTTCCCCAACATGGAAAATCCGCCGAACTGTGTCGAGTCTGCGAAAATCTCTCATCCCGACGACAAACATCAACATATTTTATATTATCATCTTACATACATATCCTATGAATGGCATGCCGATGCATGAGAGACAGTTTTGCTTTCTGTTTAATTCCCGTTCCCATACGAGCGTCACCGCCAAGAGGTGATCGATCGATCCCCGCATGTCGAACGTTTTTCGTCCCCCTTTTTCGGTCCCGAAAAATATATAGCGTCCCCTCACTCCCTCGTAACAAAACAAATTCGGCGCCGAGAGAACAAAATTGTTTGTACGATATTTATATAGTAGCCCGTTGAAAAAATAAATCTCCGCGCGGTCGTTAGCCACGGGTATTTCCCCGGGAAATCATTTAATCGTAACGATAACTTCTCTCGGTGGCGGAGGAGGCGCGGCGGCGGTACGACGACGGCGTGGTCGTTAAAAGTTTCACAACGCGAGTAAGTAGAAACAACGCGATCGCGAGATTGAAAAAAAATAATTGAATGAAAACTAGAGCTGCGCGACACGAGGGTCACGATAAAAAAAAAAATAAATAAAAAAAAAAGAAAGCAAGAAAAAACAAAAACAAACTTTTCCGCGGGGCAGAGATTCAGAAAGCGGCGAGACGACAACGCGGCGAGCGAGTATAAACGCAAGAGAATCGCGCGCGAGGTTGTCTCTAACCGGCTATGATGAAGATATTCCGCCGTTTCGGACAGAGAGCGGAGAGAGCATCATTTGTCGTTGCGGGGGGCATTATGCTGCCATGATTGTTGAACGAAAAGTCGTACCGACGCGTCCGTAACGATCTCCCCTTACGCCTTTCGCCTCACTATGGAACGCTCTTCCCCGGATCCTCTTTCGTTTCACTAACCCTCCCGCCTGCGCCCACGCCCGCTTCCCTCGTTTCAGGCATTATCCCGTCCATGGAGCAACTGATCCGGTTGCCCGTTCAACCCTCCCGAAGCAGACTCGGCAGAGCGAAGCAAAACGATAAAAAAAAAAAAAAAAAAAAAAAAAAAAAAATCGCACATTGTCAAAGCACAAAGATTCACCGTCACGTGTATAGCACACATATATATATTTCTTCTACGCATACGTTTTTACTATTATTACTTACTGTCATTCGCCATTTTATATTATATTGTCGAGAATATATATTTTATATTTATTATGTGCACGGGCACCTTGCAAAAATCACTTATAAACGCGCCGGCACCGTGTGTGTATTTCACGTATATAATAATCAGTATATATTTTCTCGCACCCACCACGCACGCATACACGCACTTCGTTAATCAAGCAATAAACGCGGCGTCACGCCCGAACGTACGCACGCGGCGCGTGCGTGCGTCCGTCGCGTAACGCCGTCCGCCGTATATCGTAGATTTTTCTTTTTTTTTTTTTTTCTTTGACCACCTGAGCACCGATTTCTCTCAAGAGCACCCGCTTCTCCTTCACGATTCGGGAGAAAAAGCACACGCGTGCACGTTACGCACTCACGCACACACACAGGAGCACACGTGCGGGCGTGTGCGTAATATATATATTTAAACGCATTTGAATGTGCGTAAAGACGTTTGTGGCGTTTTGACGCAACGCGCGTTGCGTGAGAAAACCGCACCCGTTGCTGCACAAGCAAGCGGCTATAACACACGTTCGAATAAATATTGTTATAGACGACGCAGTACATGTTATATCTCGTGTGCCGCCCCGCGCACCAGCACTGAAAGCACCCTCGAAAAGCACCCCCCACTGTCGACTGTCGTGCAACCTGAAGCTTCTTCCTGAGGCGGTCTCGAAACAAAGGCGCGATGCAAAGGCTCGGGTATAATGACTGTTGGCGGCGTCAACAATAACGATCGGTGTATATGGCGCGGACAACGCGGATTTGCTTCTAGCATTTTGCCGCTGTTGAAAAAAAAAAAAAAAATAAACCAACACCCGTGAAATGATATTTCACACGCTATAATGGCCGCGCGCATTGCGCTGCCATTAGCGTGTGTGCACTTACAGATCAGCGATTCTTTTTTTTTGTAGGAAAAAAAAGTGAGATCTGCATAAGCTGGCTTACGTTACGCAATTACCATTTTTTTAAATCGAACTTTATTTCATTGCGGCTCGTTGCGGATCGCTCTTTTATTGAAAATTTTATTTCCGTGAGCGTATTTACATATATATATAAATGTTCTATTAAAAAAAAAAAAATTTATCACTACTTTTATCGGTGATTTAATCGCGATGTTCGAGCCCGCGACAGGAAGACGCGCGCGTGAATGCGTGAGTGATTGTGTAAAAGGTTACCTGATGGAAGAAGGACGACGCGTAAGAGAGCGTAACACGAAAAATGAGTATCAGGAAAGTGATCAGTCAAGGGAGAAAACGGTAGAAGAAAAAAATCGTGCCGAAAAAAAAACAGTTTCGCGCGAAATTCTCTCTCTCTCTGCGCCCAAACGAGGAGGAATAAGTCGGATAAACTGGCATTGAAAAAAAATAAGAAAATAAATAAAGAAAGAAGAGACATTATCTCCGCGAGAGACGTTTTCTTGGAAACATTTGAATACCAATATTCGATCTTTATTGTGATTGCATTTCCATCTGTGTGCGTTTGCACCGCAGCTACAATTTCGTGGATTTTACGACGAGAGTAAATCGCTTCCTAAAATCATCGGTTTATCGAACTTCATCCCCGCCGGAAATCTTTGATCGATGAGGAATATCCGCCTGGTCTGGATATTCTTTTTTTCTTTTTAAGTAACGTAAAAAAAAAAAACTGAAAATGCACATAATTCTCATAATTGAATTCGCAATTTGTTCGGCCGGCGAAGTGTCCGGCGCGGACGAAGCATGTGTTACTCAGAGAAACTTATTTGTACGTTGCGCCGACTTTGTGAAACGAGAAATCCGGACGTACATATGTGGGATTGCGAGCGTCAGGTTCCATTAATTTTCATGCGTAATCGAATTCGCCGGAATGACGTGACCCGTTCGGGGGAGCGACCGTGTTTTTTTTTTTTT
>QVNV01008170.1:0-12943 GCA_014825455.1 Pseudomyrmex pallidus
ATATATTGTATATATATTTGGGAATGTGTGCGTGTGTGTAATATGAAATTTGTAACAATTTTGAAGTGCACACACGAGATGGAAATGTAATACTTGACGAGAGAATTAAAAGAAAAGATTCGATTAAAAATAAAAAAAAGAAATAAATCCTCTGACCGCATTTAAATCTAACACTGGCATCAATTATTGGATAATAAGCTGTTGTGCTAAAATATCTCGTCCAACTGACAAAAATGTTTAGAAGTAAACATATTGAAATGATATCTCGATTTTCCCTTTATATATCGTGTTGCGTTGTTCCTGCCTTTACTCGTTCCTACCTAAACTCGGATCGGTTTTCCCCTCGCGCTGCGGGGAGAGAGAGAGAAAGCACCCTTTCGACTCCAAGATCGACGAGTAGGAGACAGGCGGCGGGAAGACCAGGAAGAAGAGTGAGCGAGCACGAAACCCGATCGTTGTTTACGCAGTACCGTCGTACCTCCCCCCGCGTAAGCAAAGCGTCTATCCATCCATCGCTCCGAGCAAACACACACCCCGCTGCCGCGGTGCCCTAAAAGCGATATTCGGTTCCCGAAGACCGCATCTTCTCCAGCCGGAGTTACATTTGTGGGTGAATTCGGATATAGACGCGCGCTTTTTTTGGAAGAATATTTATTGTAAAAAGAGATGACATCCACTGTATAAAACGTAAACTGTATATACTTTAAGTTTCTCAACGATTATTTTACTTGTCGAACGCATTTCGCGTATCACACACCGTTCTTCTATATCGAATCACGTAATCATTGTTTTCTACGGTTGAGATCGGGGTGCGACAGGGGGTGGAGTGCGAAGGAGAGTCGGTTCTTACCCCCGCGCACCATTGAAGAATGCGTTCTATGGGTACTGAATAAAAAAGGAAGATGAGAAATACACAGGGGAAGGAGAGGAAATAATTGTGAGGAGACGCGGAGAGATCCCGCTGACAAGGGCGCGGCTCCTGATTGCTGTCGCATTGTGCACACCGTCTCGTCCCACAACGAGGACAAGCAAGCATTGTCGCGTGCATCGTGTCTGAATACGCCAGCTAGGTCGCGCTACGAATGACGTGGGAGGAACCGCGAGGAGAAAGACACACGAGGAGGCACGCGGAGGGAAAGGGGAGGAAGAGCTCCACCGCGGCGCGCAAGGGGGGAGAAAAATTAAACCCCAGAGACAATGGGTCAAGCGTCCATAGAATCGGAAACGCCAAACACGCCCTTGCCCTTCTGTCCTCTTTTTTTTTCGAGTCCCCTCCTCCTCTCCTCCTTTCCCACCCCTTTGTCATCCCGCCGATTAAGCGGCGATGAACGGAACGCCAGCGTCGCGCTACGTACGTACGTCTACAACGCGATATTTAATATCGTTATTTACATTTTTCTGTCTCAAAGCTAACAAAGTAGAAATTATGAGAGAACACGAATGTGAAAATTTATAAAATTAACATTAACTTGATACATTGATTGGATATCGAGTATTTCGATTTGTCATAACTGGTTAATTGATAATGAGGAACTATATTATATTTTACTGTAACTTTATTATTTTTATATTTTTAAATTATTATAGTGCACAGTATATTTTCCGCAAATAAACGGGAATTTAGAACCGTATTTTTTATCGTATTTGTAGTACGGTGTTTCTAAAAGAAAACGATGTACTTGTCGCTAATCAAATACAATTTCGAACAGTTGCAAACTTATTCAATGAGATATTTTATCGGCTCGCGAAGTCAAGAAGCGGGCTATTTAAATCCATCATCCGTGATGCCCAATGACACAGATGCACCGAGCCGTTCATGGCTACGTGTTATTTTATTTCATAGGCTCTCGCGCCCCTTATGGTGTCTACTCGCCGATGTGGCGTATTAAACACGAATGGACGGAGAGACCAGGCGCGTGGTGTAAATGGAACGGGTTCTCTCTTTCTCTCTTGCGGGGAGGAACAGGAGAGACAGGGAGAGAGGAGAGAGCGCAACGAAAACCTCGCGCACGTTATTGCAACGGTGATGAGGAAAGACAGACAGTAGGGATGCAGCGCATGTACGCGTATATAGACACGCACGCACGCGCGCGCACACACGGGCGCACAACGCGCAATGTGGACACAGTCAAGGTCCAGTGATCGGCTGATTGATTGTCTCTACGGGGGTCGCTATTTAGGGGTATCATCGTGAACCGGATGACAGAGGCTCTCTCGGATACCGCCGTGAGAGGCAAACCAGACTCTGTTAGAAGAGGAGTCTTAACAAGCACCGAGGACACAAAGATTTAGTAGCAATTGACGCAATTTGATGAAGAAAATTAGAAGATAGAAAAAAATAAATAATTTTCCCTCGTTTCTCGTACAATAATCCGTAGAGAAAAAAAACTTGTGATAAAGATGATCATTGATTTGTAATGGTTTTTTTTTGAGAAAGCTGTCAATATACGACAAAGATTATTTCAACGTGCACGCGTAAGAGTTTGCGATTACGACAGTACTCTGCGCAATTAACGCGCACGAAGGGACGCAAGACGAGGACGTAATTTTAACAACGAGACGGCTGCCTCGGTCGTCCAGCACTCAATTGGTGTCTCCCCACGTTTCCGATCACACGGAGGAAATCGCCCTCCTTTGGCTTTAAATCGGGTCACCGGATATGTACTCGAAGGACTATAATGGGGACGAAAGCTGGGGAGGGAGAGAATCGAGGAATGTGCGAAAGGAAAAAGCTACGAAGGGTGAAAAGGAGCACTTTGGTTGTTACGCGCGCATTTGGGGAGAAAAGTGTAGGATAATTTTCGAGACTGTCTTAAGAGATATTTTGCCTCAAATAATGATGAATTTGTTTCTTCTTTTTTTTTTTTATTTTTACACGTTGAACAGCTGGAAGCAATTGTTAAGATTCGACAGATTTTTTCATTCTTCAAAAATGTACATAGAAAAATTTTACAAATCTATTTGTTGTCTCACGCTTTCTCGAAAATTATTTTAGACGTCTTGATGTCTCAAAAAATTAAATATATTGTTGAATACGTAATATAAAAAATAATTTAGACGAGAGATTACGGCTCGTTAAGGAATCGTCGGTTTATTGTTAATCAAATAGTTAATCACGACTTTTTGGAAGGAAGTAATTTCGCAAAACAAAAAAATGGGACGCTCGAAGAAGAATCGCCCTTTCCGAAGAAGGCTGGATGACAGCCCCGATGGAGAGAGAACGAGTAAAAGAAAACGAAGCGTTCCGTCATCAGAAATTAATGCAGGGTGGCGTCGCTATTGTCCCCGGGATTCCTGACTCCGGTACCACACCAGCAGCAACCCCGTTGCCAACCGAAGGGAGGAACGAATGCGAAAAAATTCAGATGTGAAATTTTCATTTCCGTTGCGGCCCACCGGTTCGGAAGAAATACTTCCTGGACGGGGTAAAGTTCGCTAGAGGACGAGGGCCCTCGTATAATGTTGATGATGACGCGCTCTCTTGTTTTCCGTGTCTTCGTCGACATACGCTGTAATCACGCCTCGTGACTTTCTCTTAGGAATAAATTTACGATTCGCAAATGTTTTCGCAAGAAAAATTTTTTTTCCGCAATTTTTCGAACGGCACATTTTTTTCTAATTATCTCTATCTCTTATTTGTGCAAATCGTTGATGATTCATAGAATATTGTACGAAACCAGAATTATAAATGTCAATTCTCGTGTTGCATTTTAACGCGTTGCGACAGCGAGTTAGCTATAGCGAAGAGAATTTTTTAGCAACGCGTAAACCCCGAGATTACGTGTCGTCCTGCGTGTTCCCCGTTTGCGGCGGTATCCGGTGAAAACTTCGACTTGGGTAACTCGATGTAGCGGTTCGGCGCACCGTAGCGGCGGATCACCGGAAGCTTTTATTGTTTTACAAGTTTACTACGACTGTCCCGGGATCGGCCGGCCCCATCGCCGGCCGATTCGATTGCCTCGAGGACGACCACCGCATTTTCCGTCAAGACTTTTCGCGTGGTTGCCCCCGTATCATTCCCTCCTCTCCTCGAGGAAACGTTCGCTTCCTCGGACTACGTACATTTATCAATTTCAGGGGAACTCTGGCGAACTTTAAATCTTATGTTATTTTCATGTTTGTAAAAATAAAGTTTCTGAGTCTGAAAATTGAGTTTCTTACAGTTGCGCGAGTAGCTCTTCGAAGAAACAAAATTAATAAAATACGAAAAACAGCTGAGGAGAGATTTAATCCTCAGTTGTTTATATATATAATTTGTGTGAACAGAAAATACGCACATTTGCTCCGCAAATTTCGCAATTAAATTATTAAGGACTTGGTGGAAACGTGACGCGAGAAAATGAGTAACGCGCGAGCATCAGAGAAGCGTCGTCGTCTTCCTGTTCGACTCCGGGATGTCGAGACGGCACTCCCACGGGGGATCGTTAACGTGTATGTATATGGGGTTGACATACAAACAGACGGGTAGTGTTGTAATTAACCGCAATCATTGACGGCAAACATACAACGGTTTTTGCCTCCCACGGGACGTCATTGACCGAGTCCATCGTCGTGTGAGAGCCCGCGGTTCACGTAGCCGCGCAAGGAGCGCAACACGGACGCGCGCGTACGGTGATCAATATTTATATCTTCGAAATCCAAGGGTGAATCTCTCCATTGCGCCCGCGGGCGCATACAATCGTATCGCAATTGTGTGCGCTTCTCTCTTGCTCCGGCGGTTACAAGAGAACCGCCGGTCAATATTTATGATCGGGAACATCCCGTTGATACACACGAGTACGCCCTCTCACGTTGTGCGCGCATGTGCGTTCTTTAATGAGCGTTATGTTGATCGGAGAACTTTATAACTCCGTTGCGCGTAAAAATCAATATTCGCGGAAAATACAATCGATGGAATACAGAAAGAGCACTTTCAACTTTTCCGAAGCGACATATAAAGTCGCAGAAATGAAGAGAAAATATTTCACAGTCTCTGACGCCGCTTTGATGCAGCGAAAAAAATTGTATGTTATATTTACAATTGAGTTAACGAACGACTTAATAAATTCAAAATAATTAAAATAGACCAAACACCTAGTAATCCACCGATGATGGTAGTTTCTTCGAAACGTCCCTTCGCCGCATCTGAGATGAATTCTTGAATTTTTTAAAGAAACCGCTACCATCGGTGGATTACTGGTTGTCTTTTTTAATTATTACAATTTGTATATTATACAAACTACAACTGTATATTATTAACAGTTGTACATATATTATATTTAAAATTTATACACAGCGTGTACTTGTTCAGCATTAAAAAAACAAAAGATGTAACAATGCCGAATAATGTACCGCGTGATATCGAATACTATCCGGCACTTGCCGGAAGCGCATTAATAATCGAACGTACACCCGGATAAAATCGACTTCGATGGAGTGTTATAGTAGGTGGATGCTGCTCTTCTTTGATCCGCTCTGACGCGCGCTCTTTCCCGACGTCGCGTCGCGTCGGTCGGAGCATCGCGCGATTCGCGCGTGTCGTCTCAACGCTGTCGTCGTGCGGCACGTGAGCGCGAGCACGCGCGTCGCGGTAACACGAGCGCGATGCGTGTGCGCTCAGAAACGCAGCCAACACCTCACCCTTCCCTCGGCGCTAAAAGCATATCTGTGTCGTCTCGCGAATACACACGGGGGAGGGTAACGAGAGGAGGGGAAGGAAACGTGAGGTCTCTCCCCCTCAAGGTTTTCGGTCGGTGGGTCGTAGACGTCGTTCCGCTTACTTTTCCCCTCGCGCTAGACACGCTCGGCGGATTAACGGTGTCTCGATTGTTAAGATTTAGCGAAAACCGAAATAAAATGTAATGTGTTGTGATTTTTTTCAAATAAGAAAATATATCGGGTTGAATAAATAATTTACTCTTGGATTGAACGACAAACTTTAGAATGTAAAAAATAGTGTAGTTTTTGAACACATTTCGAGCTGTTTCGGACACAAAGAATATTAGTCAATTACTTGTAACAAAATGAGAGACATCTCTCACGAAGATGCGAAAGTAACGTTATGTCAATGGAAGTGACGTGCTACTTGAAGAAACGACCGCAAAGAAATCTTCTTTAACGTAATCCGAGATATTTCTGCTGAGACGACAAGTCATTCCCTCGCCTCGTATTCATCGAGCGGGGGGATGCGAGTACACGTAGAGAATCTATCTCTGTCGCGAGCTCTCTCTCTGTCTCGATACTCGCAAGCACGAGGGCGCATCCCGTTCCTGGCCCATATGGCTGATATACACGCCGATTATTACATTACGTATGTAGGCCCGAGAATTATAGTCAAGGCGGGGGGTGTGTTGGATGCTGTGCACATTCACACAACGATTTAGGGAAATGTTGCATCGCCGATAACGAGACCGATATGGAAATTTGTATACAACTATTGCAATCGGCACACGTGTGAAAAAATGGTCGAAACGCGAATTTCGAAAGACCAGACGCGCGCTTATCAATTTAAATCCCCGACAATGATTCCTCCACGTTCGTTCCAAAATTTGTATTTTATGGAAAAAAAACATACGCGCATGTAAATCGAACATCGATATCTTTGCGCATCTATTAGGCGGTGCGAAGATAACAACGCACATCAATATTGTAACACAGTGTTGTTCCACAGCGCGAGGAACATACATCCCCAAAATTCTAGCTCGCGTCGCTGTGCCTAAATATAGATTGTTTTTACTGGCGCTTATCCAATGACTACTAATAATAAATAGCAATCGACGTGAGGCATCAACCTAACGCTAGCAAGATTGAATTCATTCGACCGCACTTTCCACCCCGTATATAAGCGCGTGGGGTGCTCGCCCGGAGAACGTTTGAGAATATACGATTGGTCACGGGAAAAAAAAGAGAGGGAGATCAAACGAGAGAGAGAAAGAGAGATGAGACACATAGTGATTCTGATTAAATCAGCATTATAGAGCGCGCGGGGCCGCGGACTTTTCTCGTCGTTTCACCCCACGAGTCGTCTCTCACGACAATGACACCAAATGTCGACCTCGAGATCGGACCCCACCACGGGGTTGGTGGAGCTTTAATCACGATCCTCCCGGTGCTACTGCCGTGCACATACCGTACGAGTGCTCGCGTTGTTACACTAGCAGGTGCCCCTATAACCTGCCCCCCCTTTTCCTTCATCCCGTTCGTTCTCTCGCCCCCTTGCTTTCTCGCCCTTGCGCAGCGCTTCGATTTCAATTGACACGACGAACATGTTGCACTTTGCGCCCGATCGCGGGGCTACAGAGCCGGGGGCGAGCAGAGGCCACACACTCTATGCTCGCCTTCGCTTTTGTGCGGCGCGTTTGTCTCTGCGCGCGCGGAGAGACTTTTGATGTAGCGCAATTCTCGCGGCACCCCGAGAGAGTGCAAGATGATTATCGGTACATCGATGAGAGAATAATTGAAGTGGCCGAAAAAAAGACATTCAAAAGAAACAATCCTTGCGTTCTTTGATTCCTCGTGAAGATTTTTTTCGTAAAATATACTTCATCAACAATATTGAAACGATTTATCAATTATAAGATTGTAATTATTTTTTTTTCTCGTTACGTGTAATTACGGACGAATTGTAATTGGTAGGAACGCAAATAAAAATACGAAAAAGCAAAAAAATAGTTGCGCACGAACCCTCAGAGTAGCGCGCAAAATGCTCTGCACCTTGCGCGCGCTGCGGGGACAGCCCCCGTAACAAAAGAGAAACAAAAATATTATTCCTACGCAGCGACCCCACATAGAACGTCGTTCCGAATTTTCGATCCCCTTATCCGTCGCGTTTGACCTCCCCTTGTACACGTTACAGCGTCTCCTCTTGCGCGCGCGCGTTTGGACCGCTACATTTCGGTGATTCGGCGACGTGACGGTTTCACGTCGTGGCTCGTAGCGCTTTTGCGAGACGCCGAAATCGAATTTATTATCCGTCGCTATACCGGCCGGAGCATCGGGGCGGCGTGTTTGCAGCGGCTTAATCGAATCCCAACCGGACGATAATCGAACCGGACCGGTTACTTTCGACGGGCGTCCGCAGACGCCCCCTTCGGTCACGCCGTAACCATTAAAATGCGTTACCGGAGACTCGCGCTGCGGTCGCTGCCAATAAGAATTTCGCGGCTTCGTCGCCGCGACACGTCTTCTGGAAATTCATCGTCGTCGAGGAAAGAGATATTCGACGCGCGCGGATAATCTCCCGCGGAGAACACTCGGCTGTCGACTTGTCCCCCGTCACTTCTATGTAATTTTCACAAGTACGCGAAGAAACTAGAAAAAAAAAAAAAAAAAGAAGTCGACTATCATTTCTCGCGGAATTTTTCCTCGTCGACTGTCATTTCGTCTCGACGAAAAACTCGTTCGCTCCTTAATACGTGGCGGTAATTCGTATAATTATGCCGACTATATCGGTCGGGAGGATCGGCGAGAGACGTTCGAGGCAGGCACTTTATCGAACGACGCTGATCGGATCGTTGCCTAATTTTCGACAGGGCGCCGCGCGTTTAAGGTCTTACTTTCAGTAAATCCTCGAATTAGTAGTCGCCATTGTGGCCGCGATGTAAGATAACGTTTGGTTGTAGAGAGACGGGCCAGGTAGATTAAGACTTGGGAGGGACAGGGCGAGAGATGCTGAGGCGAGATGGTAGGAAGAGAAGGATACGGCAGAGCGAACAGGAAAGAAGCATATCCGGAAAGAGAGAGGAGAAGAGTGCCGGGGCTCTCTGGGTGACGTGGCAGATGCGAGTCCTCGATATCGGAGCTACCCTCTTTCTGCCGTCGCCTTCTCGGAATTTCTACTCTTCTAATGCTCGTCCGCCAGTCTTTCTCTCTCTCTTTTTCTCTCTTTCTCTCGAACGTCATTCGCCGATGTCACGAAGGCCGCGTGCGAGATCGTCGGGGAGCTTTTTGACGCGCAGAAGATGGCTCTTATATAGACTGGCACCTTAGGTAGCATCCTGCAGTTATCAGTTATGTCGTGACTACTACTTGAATTGCAAAGATATTCTATTGTAAGAGATATTCTATTGTAAACTCTCTTTTATTTTATAAATAAAGAAAAAAATAAGAGACGGTGCGTAAAAGAATTCTTTATTTAAATTCAAATAAGACGCATATACGTTTCGATCTTGTAGATTTGGATCATCCTCGCGTCGGCTACGATAATGATATATATTATCTGACAGCCTGATCTACAGCCTCAACGCTTTAAATAAATATGTTACTTCTCACGTTGTTGCTAACAATTATAGCTATCTTTTTTAATTCTTTGCACTTGTTTTCTTTGTTCGCCGTCGTGAAAAAAAAAAAAAAAGATAATTTCGCTTTTAACTCTTTGAGCGCTTCGCGATGCAGCTTCTAACTTAGTCACCGGAACTCTCGTGAATAATGTCTTTTGTTTCTGGCGGTTATTCGACGTAGAATTGAGCGAACAAACTTCGAAGAATCGTTATTGCTTTCAAACTTGAATATTAGCGGAAACAAGAAAGCGTCTTCTTTTCGTTTGTCGCGCAAGTTTACGTAGTTATCGAAGTCGGAGAGACAAAGAGAGAAAGAAAGAGAGAGAGGAGAGAACAACGAATAATCACGTGAATATTTCCTAAAAATTAGCGGTGATCGGTGTCGGTCGCAAATTTCGCGCTATTCATCGTTGCACGTCGCACGCGGCTACTTTTCATCGGAGCGCGGAGCATAAATCAATTTCATTGCGTCTCCCCTCACCTGATGCACTCCGTGTTTTCATTACCACGGGTGCGCGCGATCGCAGCCCGAGCTCGCTGCTGAAGACGAGGCTTGCATAATAGAGGGATGCACTTAGCGTTTCGCCACGGGAAGCTTGCCGCCGTGGCGAATCTCTTAACAAACACGCGCGGTAGTCTTCCACACGACGACGCGCCCCGGTATCATCTGGCGGCTCCATTACGCGAGGCATGGAATCGGCGAACAGACGGAAGCTGTTGAGTCACTCGCGCTTCGGAACGTTTTGCATGTAACGGCGCATGACTATCGTCGAAGTTTCGCCGATTCCGTTCCGATCGAGTTCTTGTTCGCCGAATCGATCGCGCGCGACGAATCGCGCGCTCGCGAATCTCAAAACCATCATCAGGACGATTCGCGTCGAGAGAGAATTCACAATCTAGAGATAATTAATTTATCCTTTAATTGAGGGATAATTTCGATTTTTTTATTTTTACGCTCTCTCGGAAGTACCTGCAGAACTTTGTGCTCTTTATTTAACAAATTTCTTTCAAAAAAAAAAATGATTACCTCAAATTTGTCTTGAAAAGTTTTTCTGTGAAAGTACTGAGAACTTTTGTTTGTCGCCGCGTACACAGAAATTACAAGTATATTTTGTCGTTTCGAATTACTCACGATGCGATCCACGGAAATTACACGGTGACCGCATCGTGCGTTTGTCCTCGTTGGTGGTTTCGATTTCAAGCGGGGTGTTCCGGTGGGAAAGTAAGTCGGGTTGATCGCTATATGGCACGCGGGGGAGTAACGCGCACAAAGGGTGCGGTAATAACGCGACATTATGCTGTCTAACGTGGATCATGTTCCACGCACCGTCGCCCATTATTGTACGAGAGCGAAACGTTTTGATCTTGGAGACCGTGAGACCACGACTCGACAAAAATTCTCCGAGATGATGCGCGGTTTTCTCTCCTCCTCCGATCGCGTTAACATATCCCGCGATACTCACGGAAATATAATCAGAGCAATACGCACGCGAGAGTTTTACAACTCTCTCTTTTGTGAGCGATACGTATTGTCGAGAAGAAAAGCGCGACACTCGTGTTAAGACGTGTATGTGGCAATGGGAGGACAGATTAATGGAATCTGCGCGATACAAACACTCATCACTCGCGCGGGACAAGGTGAAAAATTGCGCAAGCTGCGTTCAACGAGCACTTAACCCACGATTCACGGCAGGATCGTCGATCATCGAGATTTATCACAGCATCATCGTTTTACCCGCGATCACCGAATAATGATTTCACATATTTTACTTTTCTCTTCGAGACATCTAAGCCGCACAAAACAGTGTAGAGAAAATATCGTTGTGACACTTACAATTTTTGAAATTATATTATTTTAAATTATTATATCTTATCGTTACTCTTTCTCGCTGCTAATTATAATAATACCCTCGCATTAGTACGTGCGAAAAGTCACGCACAAGTCACGCGAGCGCAAACGTTGATATTTACGTAAATTCACTCGGGAACATTATATTTCTCCTCTAAGAAAAAAATGGAGTTGGTTTGTTTTTCGATAGTTTCACACGTGTAAGTCAAAGATTCGTTCGCGAAGATATCTGTAATAAAAATCCGAACATTTCGTCCATTAGCGAATAAAAGAGATCTTACCCCCTCTGTGTCGCTGCTTGGGTTCCATCAATCTGCCCGACCACGGCAACCCTCGCGCGCGCGAACGGCGCGTGCATTTTTCGTCCGACAGGATGTACTTCGGCGCGCGCGAGATCCTCGAGAGAAACGAAAGAGAGAGAGAGAAAAAGCCGAAAGAGAAGAGTCGTCTCTCATTGCGGACGAGGGATATCACTTAGCGCCCCCGCCTTCGACAGCCCCCTCGGTCGGGACGAAAAAAAAAAAAAAAATAGGAGAAGGAGGCGACCGCAGGGGTCGTCGCGCCAGTCTCTCTTCACGGGGCCATGGGTGGAAATGAAAATATTGATGGTTCGGTTCCGGCCCGCGTACGGGACAATCGGCTAATTATTCACCGACCACGCGACCACGCCGGATATTCAGAGAACGTCCACACACGCGCGCGCACATGACAGTTCTAATCTTCCCTCGGCATACAAACGCGCGGCAGATCAACTGCTCGATAACGCGCGTTCTGTCGCGTCATTAAGTATTTACGTTTCCGCTGTGACTTTCGTTTTGCGTACACATACCTGCGAATTAACGTCGACGCGATACAGTTCTCGCCCATTCTCGCGTGCTCGCGAGCTGCTTTCCATTTCCAGTTTTTCGAAGACTCTTAACAGGTTTCTGAAACAAAAACCATTTAAAACTAATGTGGTTTTTGTCCATTAAATGTATAAATTATAAAAAAAATATAGAATATAAAATATATAATAAATAAAACACCAATGCTGTAAAGAAGATGACGCGGATCGTTTGTCTAACTACTTAAAAGAGACAACGTTAAGAGATGCGCAGGGATCTCACGCGCTAGCGCGCACACACGCGCGCACAAACGAAAAGCGAGCTTAGCGCAGTGTGTTGTTGCGTGCGCTGAAAAGTTGGCCGGCGTGTTACACGACGTACGCGACACGTGACGTCACGGTAGCGTCAATTAGGCGTCGCGTGGCCGAACGGCGCCACGCGTCATTTGTCAGCGTCCCCGCGAGAGAAGTCGCCGAATGCGACGTATACACGCACGTCCACGCAACGTCGAATTCTCCACCTCTTCCTATGCGATCCGCCCTTTTTCTCTCTGGGAAACGAGCGCTCGGTTCCGGACCACTTTGCTCTCGACGACTTCCTTCGTCGTTCGAAACAGTTCCGCGAAACGATCGGTACAAAACTCGCTATCTCGTCTGGAGCTTGTGTTCGCTTGGCAAAACAAGAGTTTGCAGATTTTTCATAATTCTTTTCTTTGAGAAATGAAATTGATTCACCTGATTGATCGCGCGACAAACCTACTTCGAGAAATAGCGCGAGCATTAATTCGAGCGTCATTTGTCATCGCACGGTATGCAAGAACATCCACGCACCAACACAATCACCTCCGCAAACTGCTATACGGCACAATGCCGGCTGATTGGAAGTCACGTGTCGGCGGCAATGAATTCGTATGTCGGGGTCACGTGCAGAGATGCCAGATTCTGAACACTTGGTAGCATGCGGTAGCAGCGATAGCATGGAGGGGATGCGCACACAGCGTAAGTATACGGTAC
>QVNV01008174.1:0-10339 GCA_014825455.1 Pseudomyrmex pallidus
ACCTTTCGACATTCATGCGGAAATGCTCACTCCTCCCGCGAACGAGTCGGTTAAACTCTTCATTCTTGCGCGCCGAAGTTGATATGCAAAGTAGAACGCTCGCGTGCAAAGTGGAACACCAACTCGGCGAACTTCTATATAGTATATCTGATGGCAAGAACGCTCGTGTGCTGCGAGATAATATCTTTATATGCGGGAATTTCAATGAACTATACGCTCCGCGCGGAACTAGAGTATCTCTGTAATCAAAGGACTTTGTGTCTCTTTAAGAGAGTACCTTCTCCCGACGGGACCTGTAAATCGACGTTTCGGAGGATCTGAATATCTCTGTATTTACTGTACTAAATTAAAATTACTTCTACAGATGTAAATAAATTAACGAACGAGAGACAGCGATTAGTCTGTTTCATTTAAAAAAAAAAAAAAATAGACGCGAGACAAGAAAAAATACACGTACGTCTTTCTCAGACTTGAGAGCACTAGAACCTTCCAGCGTAGCAGCTGGGGACCGTTCGAAGTTTGGATCTTGTTCCAGTACTCTTTTCATGTTTGAAATACGTCCCACATATACACGTAAAATTTTTCAGAACTGATCGATGCAAAAGTTGCACGCGAGTGCCACCAATAAGATTCGAAAGAAGAATTAATAGTAAAATCTTTGATTAATAACCAAAGGGTTTTGTGAGAAGAAGAAATCTTGTTAACTCTAACTCGTGCGATAAATTAATTTTGTCGATATTTAATTGTAAGTTCCTAACAATCTTAGAGAAGCGTTATTTTGTTCAAGCAAACATTAATAACACGTGATGTTTATCAAATTTAAGTTTGGTATAACGAACGCATTGCATTACGTAGGTACACGCTGAGAAACGCGAAGGAACCCCGCCGCCCATTCATCTTCCGTTCTCAGAAGGATCAATGTCACTTATTAATGAGCGCACTTTATATCCGTCACCCGTGACCAAGTTTTGAAGCACTTTGAAGATCGCGATTTCTCTGGCGGTTTCGCTTGAAAAATGCACGACGCTTGCGGAAGAAAAAATATCTTCCGTAAAGCTCGGCAATACCGTGACTGCATGACTGTAATATCTTGTAGCAGATAACTTCTCGCGTCGAAAAACTTTCGCGACCAACTTTTTTCTCGGTCGCGCATTTCGTCGTCTATCTCGTTCTTTAACTCCTCCGTTTTTTTTAGATCTCGTCTATCGAAAACTGCGTCAAAAACCGTTAAGTCGCTTGTACATTCACAAACTCGTTTGCCAGACAAGCTCCAACGCGGCATGCATCGTCACACTTGAACGATAACTATAAGAGAAAGATTATTAACGACCGAGTTGCTGAGTTAATAAGAAAGCCAAGAAAGAATTTTTAATAAGTTTTACGAAACTGCATGCTCCAAGTAGCATTGGTTAATGTCGGGGACAAGCTTGCAGCTGCAGCTGCTCAGCAAGAAAAAGAGAATATTCTTGGCAGGGGAATTAAATTATAATTTTAATCAAAACACGACAGAAATATATATATATATATATATATCACGATTGAATGTAAGCAAGTAATAAAACACGATATTAATTAAACGTAGATACATACAATAAGCGTAGATACATTTGTAATCAGCTACTTGTAAAATATTTTTGTCCTTTATTTTTCTTAAACTATTATAATTATTTCATTAAGCTGATTTTGAAAAGTACATACAGCAACTAATTAAACAATTATAAAATAATTTCAAATAAATAGAGAATTAAAGTATCAAGAAAATGCGCACTCGCATTAAAATCAATTGATGTGAACTTTTTTTTAACGTAACAAAAACTATAATTTATTTTATTATCTTAATTAATTTAAAACACTAATCGAAACACTATTCACGTCATTTAAAACATATTTTCTATCACGTAGATATATAAGAACTGATTGTACTATCTATAAGAGCATTAGGGGCGGTTTGAAGGTGCCTAAGCCGCGTCATAGAACCAAGGACGGCAGCCATTACACCATTTCTCTCGAAGATGCTTCTACCGGGCATATTGTCTGGTCGCGACAATCAAGTTTCGATTTCCGTCTCTGGTCGCCATTTCGAGCTTTCAAGCGTGGCTTTCAAAGCAAAATGGACTTTTTTTCAGTCCGCCGCACCCGCGTAAAATCGCGTGCCGATCGTCGAGAGCCTCGTGTCGTCGGACATGCGAACTGACCATGTCGCGAAGAAGAAAATACCGCGCGACAAGAAAAGATGGTAAAAATATATATCGCAGAAGAAACGGTATTCTGTTTGACGTAAAAGACGAAACCACATGTAAAGTTCCAGCCAGCTAAAGAATACGATATATTGCGCTTTCACGAGTTTCTCTGCGTATCTTGTGTTTTATTTTCCTCTTTATTTATACTAAATAGCTCCTTTTCGAAGAGAGAACACGAGAAAATGTGAGATTCTTTATTTTGTGAGAGCGACTATTTTCCACGCATACTTTTTGCAGAAATAAAAATTGCGGATTTTACAAAGCTGAAAGAGGGAAATACATCGCTGAATACAGAATTCGATAAAAAAAAAAAAAAAAAAAAAAATGAATGGCGAATGCACTTCGAAATCTCAGTTACGTAGAAAATTATATAACTTTCCCACACAGAAAAAGACAAAACGAGTACTGGCTATAAAATAGTTGTTTTCGCGCGAAAAATATATCGCAACGATAAAATATGAGTATTGTTTGCTTCTTTCATTTCTGTGACAATTAAATGCGTCATTTTGATATTCTGTTCGCTCTGCATCAATGGGAGATAGATTAAAAAAAAAATTTTTTTTTTTTTTAATTAATCTTCGATTCTCGTTCTTTTCATACGCGAAAGCAGAGCGGATGATCGGCCAATAGGGACGTACCGACGACAGACAATTCGGCGAAACTTCCGGACGGTATTGTCGCGCGAGACAATCGGCACGCCCTGAGTCTCTTTGGAGAACATGCAGCATTGGTACAACTCGGTAGAATTCTTCTCGAAATTAGTTACGGTGCCGAAGACCAAACGTACACGTCGGAAACTCGACGACGATACCGTGAAATTCCGGTAGTGGCCCACAGGATAATGCCGGGAATTTCGAGTCGGACAATGGCTCGCGTCGAATCTTGGCAAATGACTTTGCGCCGCTACACTCGTAAACGGAATCCATGACCGATCACTTTGAATCGGTATGCATCAGCGCGGAATTCGCGCCTCGTTCAGAGCAAATGAACGCGAATCTCCCGAATTCGTGAACAAAATCCTGGCCAAGTTCCGCTCACGCTTGATTTTATCGACAATTTATACACGACGTGTGTGTCATTTGGATATATGCGAAAAATAAAATTTAGTTTCGACGTTGGAACTTGAACGAAGACATGCATTTCAACACGGTCTCGCGGCAAGTAATCCGAAGTACCGTTGCAATTGAGTCGCATCCAATCTTCCTTATATCTAGTCTTACATCTTGCAGCTATCAGTCGGGAAAATCCTTTTTCTCGTGCGCAACGCAGGATTACTTCACCGTCGTTAAAAACAAGAAAAAAAAAGATGGATATACAAAAGAGGAACGCGAATAATGAAACTGTCTATAGCGACCAGCCGGTAACTTCAGAATTAATCCGACGTCTCTTCTCCGTGTTATTAGATTTCCCCTTCCGCTTTCGCATTGGATCGACACTGTAAACAGGGCTTAAGTTTTCCGCTCCGGGAATACCGCGAACACAGTAAACAGGTCGCTGTGCGCGCTGGCGAAGACGGCTGTTTTGCGTGTATGTGTGTGTATGTGTGTGTATGTGTTTGCGTGTGTATCTCGCCTGTGTATACTTAGTTCATATCGCTGCGGACTGCTCTTGGAGGATAATGGACAGGATGAAATAAGACGGTTGAGAGAGAGTGAGAGAAAGAGAGGGAGAGAATAAGGAGAGACAGAGAAAAGATCCGAAAATTCTTTCCTCTCTTCATAAGCCGTCTTATCGGCTTATCGGTCGTTAATACCCTACCACGAACTCGCGGAGTTATCGACGAGCAAAAAGTTTCGCCGACTTCGTCGGTCCGTTTTGCTTCGTATAACCCGTCGTATACTTCTCACAATTTTCTTTTTCGGGGCGAGCAGATTACGATCAAGTTCGTATAAACGCCATCGTGTGCAAAATTCAGGGCACCATTTTTTTTTCGCCGCGAATTGGCCTTCTATTAACCCGCACGTTGAACATCTGCTGGGGGATTTCGTGTCCGTTCCCGCCTCTCACGAACGTTTCGCGAGGTCAAATCTCTGTAACATTCTCGCTCTCTGTACGTTACCTGCGAATTCCATTGTTCACCGTGGAATGCGTTTGCATGCGCGTAGTACACAGTTAGACCCGCCTGAAACATCCGTCTTAATCCGTTTCCACGCTCGGTTCAATCTCATACCGCGGCCGATGCGTTCCGCTCACTGAAATTGACTCATTTGGCAATATGACTAATCTAGGAATTACAACTTTATTCAGCAAATATCGCAATATCTTATCTTTATCTATGCTCTATTATTTTGAAATGTTATTTTACAGAATCTCGAGTGCTCGTTGTTGCTGATATTCGCGCGTGCGGCTTAAACTAACTCGTGCGTGCAAAAGCGGGCTGAAACATTGCAGTCGCGTATACAAAACAAAAAGAAAAAATAAATAAAAGCAGGATAAACTCGTTTTTGCGTTCACAGCACTCGCAGGCGATGGCGGACGATTTTAATTGAATGCGCACGCGCGTTTTGACACGCACGGCACGTGCCGGGCTGTCGGGCTCCAATATTTGCTCCCGAGCGTAGAAATTGGGATCGCAGGGGCGGCTTTTGTTTGCGGGGCTTTTATTCGCACCGCTCGCGCTATATTCGTCCTGGCGAAAGGACGCGTTTAGCGGTTCTCGTATAATTCTCGCCAAACAGTAATCGCGTGAGGCCGCCTGCGCTCCTCCTCCGCACTTCGTCTCTGTCGAGTGCGCGGTCCGGGGGTGTTAAATGCCGCCGAGCTGTTTCGTTACCGCGTTTGTGTAACAAAATCGTTACCAACGATTCGACACACCGCTTGCAGCGTAAATTAAATAAAAAGAAAAAGGAAAGAGAAAATATAGAGTATACTGATAAGAGAATACCCGCAACGCCGGGCTGAGTGAGAACAAATTTGTCCAACCGGCCTCAACACGCACACAATAGATCTCGCCGGTCAAACGTGTGTACACACGCTTGTGGCCATCAGCTGATTGTATCGACGGACGTTTACTGAAAATTTTTCGGGCCGCTCTTCGAAAGTACAGCAAGTTGATTAAACGATTGCTATATATAGAACGTAATCATTGAAGTGCACGATGTGAAGAAGACTGTTTTGATAGAACCGTTGACCACACAGAAAATTACGAGGAGAGATAAAGATGATTTCATAATACGAAGCTGTTGAACAGTGATGCGTAAAATACGCGCGCTGTAAAATTTGAATACAAAAAAGTCTAAACTTTTATATTAAAATTTTCATAGTCGTAAACTACTAAATATCGATAAATTAAATTCGCAAATGCAAACCAACAATGCTTTTATTTTGATCAAAGCGAACAAACTGAAGTTGTACTTTTGTATTGCTCGCTGAACGAAGTGCACGCGTGTTGTACATACACGTACACATATTCTATCGACAGTAGTCGCATGTAGGTCAGGTACCATATTTCGAAGAGATGTAACCTCGCCAAAACTCGTCTCCACGGTGAATGTGAGAGAGTGCGAGGAGAGTGACACGAGGATATGGTGTGGTCCATACCGTAACATTCAAAGGTGCTGCCTCAAACTAAGTTGCCGAAACTCGGTCTCGGAAAGCGGACGCGGAGAAGAGATGTCGAGGCGAGTGACGTGACGGCCGTAGGAACACGAGAGGGATTAGCACAGCTTCTCGTGGCAGTTTCGTGACCGACTGACTCTCGCCACCGCAGAGTGTCGAAGCGGATACGTCGACTTGAATGTAGTAATGTGTGCATACACGATGCGCTGCTCTCCGGCGCGACCGCGCGCGCACACCGGGACGAATTAGTATTTATAAAGCGGCCAAGGGAAATTTCCACGGAGCATCGTTCTGGGATTTCGACCTCAGATAGAGGTGTGAGTTCCCGGCACTATGGTGTACACTTGTAGTTAACCCTTGGCTTGAGAATACTAACTGATAACCTCGTTATGACCGGAAATTCCAGATATATTTGTATACGCGCGCGAAGAGAATCAGTATCAAATCACATTTAAATTAATAGTAATTGCATTTATAGTTTTTACGTGTTAGTTTCATGGTGCAATAGACGATCGAGTTTTAAGTCAATTTTTTTTTTTTTTTTTTTTTTTACGTAGCATGGATCGATGGACGTGATTGATTTGGAAATTTAATATTTTGAAATGGTTCTTTTCCTATTAAAAAATCGCAAAACGAACGAGGAAGAGATTGACGATAGTACCGTCGCATAGCTACGTCGATAGCAGGTGACTTGACTTTTCACATACTCGGCTGCGCGGATATACTACGTGCCTATATTTTATATGCAAGCGCGAGGAATCGCGCATTGAATCGTCAAATTATGTTTACTCGTACCTCCGATCTCCGCCATTGCTTATTTTCGCGAAGTAGCTTGAAAATTTGATCTCGCGCTGGCACTTGCGGTTGACACGATTTATCGAAGACCTTGTACATGACATCGAAATAATAAAGAATACAGAAAAATATAAGATATACCTGAAATATTTTAAGACATCGGAAAAAGATAATCTGAAAATGTCGTAAACGTGTTTACGACATTTATCTTTTGATACGCTTTTATATGGTAATCCATAACGGAATATTAAAAAAAGATTATTGCATCTCGGTTGTCAACAAGTTGTTAACAAAGACAACGGCAAATCAATATATCTTTGTCTTTGAAAAACAATTTCTCGTCGCAAAAGTAGTTGCGGTGCATCGAGCGTAATAAAATTGTATAGAAAAAACAATAAGTAGACATCAACTGGCGATCAAAAGAACATGTTAATAAATTTAGGCAGGTGTACCATAAAGAAAAGTGTATATTTCGCGGCATCTTATTTATTACGCAGTAACTTGATAGCGTGCAATGTATTTCCCGTACTTCATCGATGTTGTAACTTAATCCACGTCGTTTGCCATCATAAAATTCACTCACGCCCCAGAGGCGCCTTTATGATGTAAGTACCGCATAAAGTCCGTCTTCGGAATATAAACTCGCCTTTTTCGGTATTGCTTGCTCGTAACAGATCTCCAAAAGATGCATCTGTGCACTTCACGAAATAATAATCGAGAGATTTCGTTTATTTTCTTTCGCGATTAGAAAACTTTAGATCACAGACGCTTCAATTTGCGTTTTAACTTAATGAAAGATTTAGCAACAATATATATATATATATATTACAAACATTGTTTTCCAAAATTTTCCCGTTACTTATCTCTACAAAATTGAAACAACATATAAAGCAAGTTAAACTTGTGTCTGTCTATTTTCAACGAAATGCGATATTATTTTGTGGTGCAACGTGCCTGCATAGCGCGGAAGTTTAAATTGCAAGGTGTAAGTTGACCCGAGCCGTTTGACATCATAAAATCCAGTCACGTCCTACAGTCAACGTTAAGATGTAAGCGCGACGTAAAGTCAGTTCCTTCATCATAAACATGCCCTTTCGACGTAATGGAGATTAAGTAACGAAAATAATTATGTTCGTCATTTGCTTACCTCTGTGAAGTTTTCTTTCGCGGTTATTAAAACAAAAAAGGTAGATAATATTGTTCCAAGATTTTGCTAATAATACAATGAAGATTGTTCAAAGATCGTAGCGCGTTTTTTTGTAGTGACATTACCGTAGATGCGACATGTCCATCACACGAGACATCTCGCAGGTACTAAAAACATCGAACGACACTGTATATCTTTACAATTTCATTTAAAAAACGCTACGTACTTTCAGAACAATCCAGTACATAGATTTATTGCGACACGGTAATTTGATGTATCGCGGCGCGGTGGTCCACGAAAGTTTGAATCTCCGTCGATCGCGCGCAACTCGACTTGAGAACCGGAGTCGTCAAGAATATTATAGAAACAAGTCACGCCCCGCGAAGACGCCTTTATGCCACGGCTGTAACATAAAGCCGGCCTCATCATAGTCAAGTGCGCCTCACTTCGGAAGCGCTGGCAGAGTTGGGTGAGACGAGATTCCGCGTAACATGCAAAGCGGCGGACGTGTCCCATCCATCGACGGATCAGCATAAAAATTGCAACAAAGGAGCGCAAATTCCGCAGAGCCTATGTGCGCTTACTACGCGTCTATGTTGTCGATCGACCGTGAACCCCGCCAGGTGTCGGAAATGGTACAAAGAGTAATCAGCGATAGACGAGCGAGGTAGCACGGAAATAGAAGTGAATATCTCTGTGACGTCGAAAATTGTCGTGGCAATAAAATTTGAATGAAAATATACAGAAAAAAAACATGAAAAACAACGTTATTTACGTATCGAGTGACAGTTTTCGCTATATATTCATTACGATACAATCTGTTGCCATGTTTCTTTCGAACGATAACTTCTTAAAATATGTTTTTCGGCTATACTGAAAAAACTTGACTGGGAGATGCATTTAAGTTTTCTCTTTTCTCGGAAACAAGCAGCGATATATATTCTCGGAAACGCTTCTTCAATAGAAATTTTCAACGTTATCTATCTTTATACTTCGTCTTTTTCGCGAAAAAGTTTGAAGAAAAATTTTATTCGGAGAGTTAATAGAAAATGGGTCGCGAGAGATACTCAGAATGTTTTCCCTTTTTGCATCAGTTCGCTAGTCGCTACGCAGGATGCAGTCGCGAAGTTGAAATCAACGCAGGAATATAAGAAAGTCTCGCGTACGGAAAGCGCGAGTCGGAAAAGCGGAGCCTTTCTCTTCTCATAATAATTGTGCCTCTCTCTTGTAAGAATATCGGATCGCAATCTCTGACTTTCAAGGAAATTGAGAACATCGTTTTCTATCGGTGCATCGCTAAACGCGTCTTTCGAGCTAAAAGCATTTCGTTGCATGCGAGAAAAAAGAGCTCCGTTCTATATCTGAAATCGATGTCTGAAAGGACGCCGAAATAAAATATTATACCGGATAGCGCATTGTCGCTCTCTCTCTCTCTCTCTCTCTCTCTCTCTCTCTCTCTCTCTCTTTTTCTCTCTTTTTCTCTTAATCAGAAAATGTGCGACGCGTTTTCAGTTGGGAATTTTCTACCACAGCAACGAAAGAAACGCGCCACGAGATAAATAAAGCTAAGCGAAACAAATAAATAAGTAAACCTTAGAATTGAAAACGGTATTGTTCCCTGCAGCGCACTTTCCGCTTCTTGATCGAAAAATGTGAATCGGAAAATATAGTCGTCTTAATAAATTGCAGCATTCAGACGTAGCTGGTTGCAGAGATAAAAACTAAGTAATAATGTTATATACGCAGCAGGTAACGTCGTGTATAAAATTGGGGTGTGGGGGATATTAATAGATCGGCTATCGCTGCACGAATATCGTTATCATATACGGGTATCGATTTTGTATAGGTCATAAATTTATAAAAGTCCTCTCTGTGTCTTCGATTTTTCATTATCGACATTCTTCAACCGGAGAATATCTCGAATCGCTTCTACGAGGAAAAAAATTCAAGTTCTCATTTTAAACGGGTCAAATGCTTTGCCGCTCGAACATTCATGAAACAAATTGCGCGAGACAACGCAGTTTTAAGCGGGTGGTGTTTCTGAATGGTATACGTGATACGTTTGCGCGCGCGATTTTCTCTTTCCTCTTTTTCTCTTATCACTGCGACAAAGCAATGCCGAAGCAATAAAAATCGACTTAAAATGATGGTAATTATTATCTTCGTGTTTGGCGGTCTGTGTCATCACCTTGAAGAAAACTCTTCAATTAATAACCCGATGAGAGACCTCTCTTGACGACGTTAAAGCGTGCTATTCTTTTTTTTTTTTTTTTTTTTTTTTTTTTTTTTTTTACAGCGTCTGACGCTTCGCCGTGAGAGTTCTTAAACAAAGAATAAAGTCCGCTTGATGTAAAAATATGAAGAAAATTTCCCTTCCTCCGGGATACGTCTATTATGCAAGGAGAAGAGGAATTCTCGTGCTTTAAGATGAATTCTCTTGCGTTTTAATCTCATTTATCTGTTAATAGACTGTAATATTAATTACATGGTGCTGCGCCACTGTCGAAGTTACAGAAAAAAATGTGTTGCACATTAATGCGCAGTATGTAACGGAGTTGTGTGTGTTATAAATAGAAAAATTATTAATAGACATTTTTTT
>QVNV01008175.1:0-15897 GCA_014825455.1 Pseudomyrmex pallidus
ATAAGATCCAATTACGAATTTTGGCCTGTCATCATTTTTTTACTATTGTTAATGGACATCAAAATAGCAGAGTCGTCTGCACCAATCTACACAATGATCAATGACGTATGACGCATGCGCAGGACAAGCTTCAGTTCGAACGAAGTGATCGTGATAAAAATTCCATAATCTCCCAGCACTGGCTCTTCAAGATCTCTAAAATCACATTTAACTTATCGCAAAGCATGTACGCACGCGACAGTAATATTAGAATGAGAACATTCTCGCCGGATTACATTGAATGTAAAAAAGCGCAAGCGGAACAAAAGGGAAATAGCGACATCGGATTGGTCGGCGCCGCGGACTGGCCTGATGTTATTTCGCGAGATGTGTCATGTGACCAGTTCCTCTATTTATGCAAACATCACCGATCGACTCCTCGAGCTCGCAGTCTCGTGGCAAAACAATAACAAACAACACAGTTCGCAAGTCCAAGTCGCTCGTGAATTTCTTGCCTGTTTTTACGTGATTACATTGTCGTGCAAGCAGAACGTTTTGTTGATGCAAAGTATCGCGATTGCTCGCACCTGTGCCTGAATTGTCTCTGAAGCTCGTCGGAGGAAAATCGAGTCGACGGGAAACCCAACAGCGTGAAACCCAATCTGGTCTCGCGTGATGTTGTCAGCCGCGAACAAGAGCCGTGGTTCGTGCGTATTGTGAACGCGCGCGGGCCAATATGCGATTTCGACGTGTTCGCCGCTGTTCTTCTCGATCAGGTCGGCTCGTCGAGTGTTCCAACGTGCTAGAGAACTAGTTTTCGCGTGTCGCGTGTCGTGAGGTTGCGAATCGATCGCGCAACACGGACGAGTCAAAATTGAGTCGTGTGAGGTCGTTCGGTGGGCGATAGTCCACGCGTGCGATTTTTTTTTTCATCGTTCCGCTCGCGTTTTCCATTCGTGATTGAATTGTCATCTGCAAATAAAGACGCGCGCTTAATAATTATCTCGATTAGCGTCCCATGAAACTGGAATTAAACAAATCGAGTTGAAAAACCAATATCGTTACTTGACAAACTTTTATTTACTTCCTCGTAGAGAGGAATAACAGTTCTGTATAACAGAGAACGATTAGCACGTGGCATTGTTACTGTTGAAAAATCTTTCGCTAATGGACGACTCCAAGTATAACAATTTCTCGCTAGGTAATATAATGGACAACGTGGTGAAGCAAGAACCTGTCCAGGAAATGGGTTCAGCCTCGGCATCCGTGCCAATTCCTGGGGGATACAGGGGCACCACGCGTGGAATATATGATCAGTTTTCTCCGTCACCGTTGACAGGCACCTCTGGATGGGATATGAGGGCAGATACTCTAGATCCTTTTAAAATGGATCCTGATCAGCTGGATATCTCATTTAAAATGGATGAAGATGATATATTTCAAGTGGATAAAGCTGAACTCATCCAAGGCCCAACTCTTGCTGAATTGAATGCTGATGATACTCTTCTGGGAGACCTTAACTTTGACGACCTGGTGCTGCCAGAAGAAATGGTACATTCGATAAAAGTCGAGAATCCACCGTCATCTGGCTCACTGTTCAACAATGGCATAGGGTTTGCACCTAGTAGTTTTCCTCAAACTGGATTGACTTATCGTACTTGTCCTACATTTACTAGTACTCATGGATTTAATGTAAACAGAGGTTCCAATATTGTGGACACCTTGGAAGCTGTTAGTCCTACTGCATTCCCTAGTCCAGGCACTAGCAACATTGCAGGTATGTGTTTAAATAAACATACAGCAAATAAACAGTAGCATACATATGTAAACAAACATTTATGAACTATTATGTATGAACTAACATAAATATAATGAACTATTAACATATAACTATTATTTTATAACTTTAATTATAAACATAAATATAATTGAATTATTTTGTTTCTTGAATCAGGAGAAAAAAATTATAATGTATATTATAATATAGACAGTTCAACAGCTAGTTCATCGACTTCGCCACATCCTGTAGGACGGCCTATTACATCACCTACTTTGCATAATCTTCTTATGAGGAGATGTGAAAATCCATTTAATAATCCAACATCCAGTCAAGTAGATACCATCTCTACAATTGGAAATAAATCCAAAGTTTCAAGATTATCTATGTCTGCGCCAACACAGACAATGGGACATCTGGATCAGGTTTGGGCACGCAGGGAACCAAGACAGCATTTGTTGAGTACTGGTAGCTTGGTTGAGGCAGGTTCAACAAGTAGTCTAAGTACTGGAGGACCACTAAGTCCAGATCCACTTTGCGCCGATCTTCTTAGCCACGACGAAGGTTATGAAGACAGTGATGATGATAGCGATCATTATGATGATTACAGCAGTGACAATGGTATTTATATGTAATTTATACATATATATTATGTATTAGTTATTTTTTATGATTCTTGTATAACAAAAAATGTTTATATTTTAATTACTTTTAAGATATATTTTATAAGTTACTTATTTTATAAATGACAGTTGAACTAATTATTCATTAGATACAGGTGGAAGCGATGGCGAGGACCAGAGTAACAGCAGATCAGAGTTAGGAAAAGAGAGCAGGCACAGTAAAAAAGAGCGATTTTTCTGGCAATATAACGTCCAAGCTAAGGGACCAAAAGGACAGCGATTGATAGCTCGAGCACGCCTAGAAGACCCTCACGTTTTGAATGAAGCAACTGATCCGGTATTTAGTCCTCATTGTGCCCTCCGAGGAATTAAGCATAGCGGGAAAGCACGGAAAGGCGATGGAAATGATCTTACGCCGAATCCTCGAAAACTTCATAACATCGGACGCGAGTTAGACAAGCTCAATCGTATTATAAATGACATGACACCTGTTTCAGAATTACCCTTCACAGCAAGACCAAAAACACGTAAAGAAAAGAATAAGTTAGCTTCGCGAGCGTGCCGCTTGAAAAAGAAGGCTCAGCATGAAGCTAACAAGATAAAACTGCACGGACTCGAGGCAGAACACAGTTGAGTATATTTCCTTAATAGAATCTACACTTTGATGATTATTAATTACATCATTTCGAAGGCACGATCAAATAAAACACAACAACGTGACTTTTCAGGACGTCTCATACAAGGGATATCGCAAGCTAAACACACGCTTGCTGCTAAATTAGCTGAACCCAATCCGGAGAATCAAGAAGAGCTTACACGACAAATGGAGAGATACTGCAAGGTGGCCACCAGTGAGTAATGTCTTAAACTTTATCTATTGTTTTATACACACGCATGAAAAGTGTATTTATATAAGTGTATTATATCTATGTAAATAAATATATATATGATAGCAATTATCATCCTCATACATGCTAACTTGTGATTTCAGAAGTGAAAATAGCAAGTCATTCGACAGAATTTGTGAACAAGATATTGGACAATGTTAGAGCTGGAATTTCTGACGGCGGCATCGATAATTTTTAATACTACAGAAAACTACTGTTTTCTCTTATCAATTGTGTATCTATGCATACATATTGGATATATCTACGCGTGTATATAACTTCAGAAAAATACACAAACGTTTGTGTATATGTATATATATATATACATATATATATATGTATATATATATGCATATATGAATGTATATGCTCGTATATATGCGCGTATATATATACATACGTATGTATGTATAAGATAAAGCTTCATCTTTAAAGTTCAACGCTGTTGAATGCTTTGAAAAAACACACTTATGTGGTTAACACTTATATATAGTTACCTTAGTGTATAACTATTATGCATTAATTATACATTGTTTTGCAAATATTCATCGATATAACTGAGAAAAACGAAACCTTGATACATGTATATTTGATTTAACTCTAGCCGCTCTTCATAATCATACAAATCGTCTCAGTTTTTTTCTTTTTATTTTTTATTTCATTTTATTTTTTTTTTGTACGATAGCTTCAGTGATGTATCTTTTGTACAAACACACATACACACAGAGTGTATATTTTTTTTTATAAATTAGCCACGGAGCATATATTTTGTCCTTTTATGGAAATATATATGATAAAAGTGCAAGAAAAAAGTGCCGAATGCCACTTAACAGATGTAAAAATTTATAAAAATAAGTTGAAATTAAACGCAACTTTGTCAACTATGGTAATTTTGCAGGATGCAAAAAGATTCCGATTAACTATATCATCAATGTCCATTATATCAGTCAGTGTTGTTGCATACAATAGTTTTAATTTATGTAAGAGAATGCAGCACAAGGTTTCTTGCTCTAAAATAATTACAAAAATAACGTAATATAGTATTCGGTGTAATCATGATGTTTTTATTTGTTGATACTATAACATGTTTTTTTTTTTTGCGTAAAAAAGCGCGAATATAATTAGATAAGTGTAGTCTTTTGAAAATCAAGGTTTCGAAATTGTTGATTGCTTGACGCAACTATATATTAATTGACATTGATGATTTTTGTTTTTTACATGTCGACGATGTAGTTTTAAATGTAGTAAATAAAAAAAGATCTATAATGTGCAGAAGTTGCACTTAGGAACGAGCTTTGAGTGATGTAATTGTTTGCTGTTTGCTGACTCGATCTACCTCAGAACGAAACGCTATAAATATATATGTATATGTATGTGCAAATATTGTATATTTATATCAGGTAAAAACATTAGGTAAGTTCGTGTGGTTTGCGCCAGAGTAATTTGGAAATAAAAAGAATGTCGAATCGTCATGATGTTCGCACGCGATCCAGTATCGAAAAAAAAAGCAACGTGTACCTTCCCGTAGGATTTAAATTCACGCGCAAAACCACACAAATTTTTTTAATTGCCTGATATACATTTATATATTTGCATTAAAAATAAAATAATTATGTGTACATGGAAAGAGTCTTGTGTATATGAAAAGATTGTAATCGTGGCGTCAGAAAAAGTGACGTGCTGTTTTTTGTTTTTTTTTAAGATTTTAGGTGAGATACAATGCCTGGATGTAAATCCTTTCTGTTTATCATGTGACATTTAGAAAAATTATACGCCGCGGTTAGAATTATATTTTGCTAATTACTAATATATAATAGATATATTTTAAATATGCAAGATGTTAATCCGTATTATATATATATATATATATTCATAATATATATATATTCGTACTAATATTTTTTTAATCAATTTTTGTATGTAAAGTTGCGCATAGTATAGTGATAACAAAAAAGTACAGATATATAGTCATATGTGTATATGTATATATATGTATATATATAAATATATATACATATATATATAACTGTATGCATATATATAAAAATTTATAAATACAGATGTTATATAATCCTTATCAAATCGTTATGCAGTTTAATTTATTGTTATACAGAGTATATTATATGTGTAAACGTTGGACAAATTCAATGAGATATCACGAGATGTGTAGCACGAAACGTCTCATTCCGAATCGATGTCATTGTAATCACGAATGTGCGACGAAGTAATAAGCGTGTATGTAATAAGAATTTTCTGTTCTTCTGAGATGTGTGCAATTACGTTCGTGCGAAACGTTTCCCATTATTTCGGCAATGATTTGAATATTTTTATGATGCTGATTGCGGTGTGTTTGTGTTGTGTTCGCGAGCACTTGTGATGCCCGAGCATAAATAAAATATAAATTGACGTGAGAAAAATAGCGCAACTTTTTGTTATTACGAGTCGTTACAAGTGAATAAAAAAAAACAAAAAAAAAACAAAAAAAAATTATATAAAATTGCACTTGGCGTGCAGGCGCATTCCCGGTATTGGTCACATTATTAATCGAGTTACGACGGCAAACGACCCGATGACAAGCGATATTTTGTGAGAATGTAAAAATGATGAATTGTCATTTTTATTTCTAATAAAAAAAAGGCAACCATGTGAACGAAGTTTCCTGCGAGCACGAAATTCTATACGTCACATATATTTGTCATTATTTTAGAACATAATTATTTTTAGAATCAAGATTGGTCTTGCGAGACTCTATAAAAACATTTATATACGCAATACTATTTATAATTAGAAGCATAGTCTCCTCGCTCATTGAAAATTCATATGCACGTGTTTTGTTTGCTGTTTTCTACTTTTTTATATAAAAATTATATAAAAGAACTTAAAAGATATAAAAATGTACATAATTTTGTTTCTTTGTGATGTATTTGAATATGATGTGTCGAGCAGATCACAAAATATAATTGGTTTTTCAAGCATAAATAAATTATATCTAATATTGCACATTGTAAAGAGATCATGTGTATGTAGACTTTAAGGCCGATCTCTCATCACTATGATTAACTTAACCGGTCATTTTCATTGAAATTAACCAATCGTTCAATAAAATTGGCCGGAATTAACCAATCACGGTTGACATTAGATCGACCAATTAACTTTAATCAGAGAGATGATGTGAAACCGGCCTTTAACAGTCTCTCAAAGTATGCATCTCGAACACCTTCTCTTTCTTTTCTCTGCGAACTACTTATAAGAAGAAGAAGAAGAAGGAAAGAATTCGAGATATTTTCGAGAGTGACAAGTGTCTCGATTTTTCAATCTCTCAGTACTGGCTACAATGCGCATGCGCGAATTCTGTCGGCGATCTTTCACATTTCCATCACTGTGAAGAAAGAAATACAAAACTCTAAAAAGAGACACGCACGCACATACACGTAGTAAGTGGTATGCTACAGTGGTGTCAAGACAATTTGCTTCTACTACATAATTTTGCTCCATAAGCTTCGAAAGGGAAGCGCCCCCGGAGAATTCGTGACAGTATCGCATGACGATTCCGTACGGCACGTGAACATCTGCATGCTTGCAGTTATGTGCTTCCATTGTGAGAATACAAGTGCTTTATGGTGATAATATGTCAAAATCAAACATAAGGAAGATAACGGCTGACCCTACGAAATGTAATATAGACTCTTCTCGACGGCCGAGCGTGTTTGAGAGGTTGGGCACCAAACCAGCAATCGTCACCAACGCCGCTCAGAATACATCGGATTACTGTAGAAATTGGGCACTCAACGGCAGTTGTTCTTACGGAAAGAATTGCAAGTGAGTGCCTTGTAATTCTTGCGCAAATTTCACTCATGGCCATGACTTCCCCGATGTACACGTTGAGAAATTTCCCAATCAATTTGTTTCACAGATTTAGACAGAGAGAAAAACTACACCTATGTATGACATATAGTTTTTACATGCACACACATTTTGCTCTGTCTGGAAGAAAGTTGAGAACAAAGTACTACGAAGACATAAATTTTCATTTGTTTTAATATGTTTTTTTTTTCAAACAAAATATATCTGGTTGTTAAAGCTTGGTTTGCCAGTTCACTCGCTTGTTTCACATGGCAACATGGTGTAAAAAATTCGAGATTTGCAAGATTGAATATAGAGATCTTATAAGACAGTTTTGTTTTTAACGAAACATATTGTTCGCTGTTGATTATTGAAAACAATAATGTTGCGTTTTTCTTTGTCAATTAGATACGCAAATACTCATACGTTAATAAGCCCGTCCAAGCGTGCTAAGAAGGATAATGCAATCACAAACGCACCATCGGTAAGCACGTAAGATATATTGCCATTTAACATTTCCAATTTTTTGTGCGACACACATATGGCACGTATAGAGAGATGACACGAAAAATTTATTTTTATTTTTTAAACTTAAAGAATGTTTTTTTCTTTCTGTTGGTCTCTTCAATGTATAGCACATCGAAGATCCTTTCAAACGGCTTACTTCGAAGATTGTAAAAAAGGCATCGCACAGCCCAGACTTGAATATAGAAGAGTGGAATCAAACGGATCTCGAATACGAAGACGAGAAGGCATTGGAGAGACGGCGGCAGTTGTTACAGCGAGAATTGGAATTACAAATGAAGAAGGATAAGGAAGTACATGGCAAGGATAAAATAAGACAGAAGAAAAAAGCTATGAGCTCTTCTTCCAGTTCACATACTTCTAGCACATCTAGCAGTAGCAGCAGCTCCAGCAGCGAAGATTCGTCTTCCACATCTACATCAGATTCACGAAAGAAGGTCAAGAAAATTAAGACCAAGAGACATCACAATGCTTCTATTGATTACAACGAGGATAAAGAGAAGAAAAGAAAGTAAGCATTTTCTCTTGTGATACACAATGTTCTTCATAGCTAATACATGATAATTATGTCATTTTGTTACAAAACTTATGCATAATTACGTCATTGCAAATATTAATTGAATTTGATTTTAAAAACGTGTTATAGATTAAAGCTTAAAAGGGGACTGGGAACAAAAAATGACAAAGCTGTCAACAAAAAGAAACGCAAGCTCGACAGCAGTTCCACAAAGAAAGATCTTACGGCGAGATCTGTGAAAAAGCATGGTTCGTCTTCTGCGTCGAGGAAGCACTCCAGTTCCTTACATGGTAGATCGCCCACGAGTCAACAGGGATCTTCAGGCGGAGTCGCGTCTACGTCAGCTATAGTTTTAGGATCGTCAGTTTCTGTTGCGCATCACGCTTCGTCCAGCAAGATTCGCGAAAGAAACAGAAGTGAGTCGCCGAAATCAACAAAACCCAATCGAGAAATGGAAAAAGAGGAAAGCAGACATTACAAGAAGGTGCGTGACGCGGACGAGTGTCTCTCCAAAGACACTGTCAAGTGCAAGTCGTTAGATAAAATCAAGGAACAGCAAGACAAGGAAAAGACCCGTGCGATCGATGAAAAGATCAAGTCGGACGACAGGCAGAGATCTAAGTGTAAAGACAAAGATGTGCATTCGCGCACGCCACCGCTACCCTCGTCGTCAGATAGATCGTCCAAATATCAACACGTCAAGGAGAATGCGAAAACGCGACGCAGTCGGACGCCTGATAAGGCGCCGTCGAGATCGAGGCGCGATCTTACTCCAATCAAAAATGTAGAAAAGCAAAGTAACTCGTCGAATCGCGCGAGAGATGCGGAGAAGAAAGAACGCGATTCTCACAAGAGAGACAAGAGCAAAGAACGAGAGGATGTGAGAAAGAGCGAGCAAAGTTCCTCCAACAAGGCACCGAAGCAGACGGCACTTCCAAGCCAAGACGAGAGCTATCGAAGAAGCAAGGACAATTTTGATGAGAAGACCTACAGCAGCGAGAAACCGCGACAGAAGAGTCGCGAGCGTCAACGCGAGAAAGAGACGAGAGAGGAACGTTACTCCAGGCTTCCTCGCGATCAGCGACAAGAACCTCAGCGCGAGAAAGATAAGGACGAGTCTCAAGAGCGTTGCCGTAACGAGAGACAACGGGAACGAGATCGCGATAGAGATCGCGATCGCGAGAGGGAACGCGAGCGCGACAGAGAGAGAGACAGAGATCGCGACCGAGACCGAGAACGTGACCGTGAACGGGAGAGAGATAGGGAGATGCGTGAGCGGGATCGTGACCGAGACAGAGAAAGAGAGAAGCCCATGAAGTCGCGAGAAAGGGACGTGCCCAACGTGGTTTCGTCATCCACGTTGAGCTTATCGGTGGATAAAAACTCGCGTTACAACAGCAGGACTAAGGAACGATCCTTGACTAAGGATGCGTTCGAAAAAAGCAGCGGGACTCGCGAGCGCAGCAGGAACGACCGCGAACGAGAACGGTCCGAGACGAAAGCGCTCGCCGAGCGTGAACGGAATTCTACGCAGTCACGTTTAGAGGGAAGGTATGAACGAAGCGGTGTAGTCGAGAAAGACGCATCGTCGAGTCGCAGTAAGTCGAGCGTGAATTCGCCGCGGGATCGCATGGATCGTTTTCGAGAGACATCCTTAGATCGCGCGTCTTTGCACGACAAAGGCGGACACAATGTAACGTCATCGAGCGTACAATCGGCTGCACCGTTGTCTACGATACCGTCGACCCCGTCTTCCTCGTCAGCGGCAGTCGCGGCACCTGCTCTGTCATCGTCTCGCGATCATCTGATAGACATGGTGGATGGTCACTACGACAGGGACCGGCACAGGAGGTTTGGCGTGAGATACGAGCGAGGACACACGTCGGAACACCCTACTAGAAAAGACCAAGCGCGAATTGAATCGAGTCGCGTTCCGAATAAGATCGATCGGATAGTGGATCGTCGGGACACTACGAGTCCACGACGCGCTATAGAGGTGGACAGGAACTTTGGTAGAAACTACGGCAGAATGCCGGAGCACTGGGATGAGCAAGAAGAGTCGTCGTCTCACGTGGAATATCGCGATCACGCTCATATTCACGAGGAAGACAGGAGGAAAACGATCGAAGGAAGAAGATATGACAGTCCTTTTGAAGAGAGACGCGTTGCTCGCGAAGAACGTTCCAGGGAGTCGAGATACGTGATTCAGGCAACGGAGCGGACTGCTTTCGACGATCATCGTCATCATCACCATCATCATCGACATCCTGTGTATCCTAGCGAAAAACTGAGACCAAGTGGAACTGGTACTAGGTAAAAATAATATGTAATTAGTTGGATTATTTATATATTACAAAAAAAATTGTATATTGATTGTTCTTTCTATATCTTTATTAAACAGAGAAGAGACCATTTCCAATGATGATTGGGAGGGACATCATCGCGATGTTGAGCATAGTCGAGACCGAGGTTATCCAGCGGTGGAATGGGAGGAACGAGAATGGCGCCCGAGAGCCTTATGGGAAGGCAGGGACAGTCTTCCTCGTTCGGAAACACACGACGACGAGTGGAATTCCCGATATGACAATTCTATAGCCGACTGGAAGCCCAACGATGTGCGCAAGTGGGACAATCAGAAAGTTCACGTTCGATCGCATTACAGAAAAGAGCGTTCGAAGGAGATCGGAGAATCTGTGCAACATAGGTACCGGTTTTGCACAGGATTAAAATAAAAAATTAAATCGAAAGACTGTGCGTGTTTCTATACTAATCAAGACTACTTCGCTATTTCAGCAAACGACGGTCGTACAATGTGCCAGAAACAAGAGAAGAGCCGGTGATTCATCCCTCTGCTAAACAGGCTGCTATTTACGGTAGCATGAAAGAGGAACCTATCAATAAGAAACTGATGGAACTTGCCGAAGGGAGATTGTGCACAACCACCACTAGAGAAAAGTCCACCGATAGTTTCCAGAAAAAGACTTTGCAGAAGGAGAAGCCGGAAATCAAGGAACCTGTCGCAACGGAACCGAAACGTCCTGTCACCGATGAATCCTTGCAAACTCTCCACACTGAGAGTGATTTAAGTGACATTAGCGACGATCCTGACGATATACTTAACATGGAGGAAGATATTACGGTATGTATGATTATGTTGTTTTTATTGTAACATACATCTACATTTTTTTTTTTTTTTTTTTACGTGGGGGAAATCCACTCGTATCGGCTAAAACCTTCACGGTGTACTGATCGTACGCGGGGAAATCCGGGAACGCCGGAAGAACTCGCCGCGGGTCTCCTCTCGCACTTTGATGATAACATGCTCAGGAGGGTGGTATCTTCTGCATCTCGAATACCGGCAGCAAAGTAGGGCACACACTACCTCGCTGCTTTTACTGGGGGGCGGGAGGGAGGGACCGCGTGCAGGACAGGTCAGAGCTCCTACTCTGACCCGTCACGGTCCCCTGTAGTGATTATTTGTCTGCGTGGTAGTCGGTGGTACTACGCAGCTACTACTTACACCTTAAGTTGTGCCGGAGCAATGGCCTGACGAAGTGACAAGTCACTCCAACGTCTTACGCAATCTGACACTACCCTAGAGGCGCCTAGCTAGTCTTCCGGGACTTGTGTCAGGTAATTGACGCTATCCCTCCCGGAGAGAATTGGCGAGGCCGTCCGCGGACGTAGACAAGTGCTCTCCTCTTCACTCAGAAGAGCTGGAGCCCAACTCCCGCTCCGTGGCCTCTTTCTGCAGCACTTGTTCAACAGAAAGAGGCCACAGACACATCTGCATTTCTTTTTGTTCTTTGCAAAATAAATATATGTTTTTTTGTTACTGTATAGGATATGGAAAGTACAGCACGGACAAATAAAAAAGTGCCAGAAGTTGCGAGCCGTGACGCACAGCCGACTACACAAGAACCGACTCAGGGGTCTCCAAAAGAGTCTGCAGAAGAAGCTATCTTCAGTTCAAAACCTAAGGATAATGCCGATACGGTGTCATTGAAGTAAGACATATATATGTTACACAAAATGCCAATCTTTTAAAACAATCATGTATATGTAAATTTTAGTTAAAAAAAAAATTAAACGTATTGCCATTGTTAATAGAAATATGGAAGACGATAACATGGAAACAATGGATTTCGAAGAAATATCTGACGGCGAGCTAGAAGAAGATATCAAAACGAGTGGCAAAGGATTAGGCGATGCCTTGGGTGTTGATTGGGAGTCTCTCGTAAAGGAAACGCAAGCGAGAAGAACAGTATCGTCTACTCAAGATTCCACGGAGAATCGATGGCAATGCAAAGCTATTTTTTATAGAATTGGTATATCCAAAAAATATGCGGGCGAAGAGTTTGTAAATAAATTGCTTGCAAAATATGAGAAAAATGGTAAGTGCTGCTTTTATTTGTAACGTTGCTTTGTAATATAAAAAATAAATTCTTTCTACAATATAAAAAAAATCTAAATCTGTGAATAATAGTCATGATAACATAATTTATGATGTCGTTTGTAGATCATAATAAATTACTACTTGATGACGTTGCGCTAATGCACACGGCACTTGCACGAAATCGTATGCTGCAAGACTTAGGTAATGGTGTAATACACGCCGTAGATGATTCCTTGTACAGGTGAGCTGCACTATGACGAAGTCAATATTTAACAGCAAGTCGCAAAATCTGTTTTATATGATCGATTCACAATTTACAGAATTATGTATCATATATTTTATTCTGTTTTTTTTTTTCTATAATATTCTCTTTGATACACGTAACGAAATCTTATCTCTTCACAGAAATAATAATGCGGGTTACGACGAAGACGTGGACTACGATTGGGAAACACTGAAACCTAGCGCCGCTTTACAAGAAGAAATAAAATGCCTATTACAAGCAGTATAAAAGAAACAAGATTTATCTTATTAAATTTAAATAATTAAATTGTGATTGAAAATTGTTTTTTATACACAAATTACATCAGTATATTCTCACTATATATGTGCACGTTAAATCCGTATACCGTACATATATGTATGTATATATAAGATATCACTATATGTAAAATAGATTATCTGTGTCGACTGTGCCTGGTTTCTCATTAGAACTTTCTCATTAGAAATTTCTATCATCGTGATTTCTCGCAAGCTGATCTAATCATGAACAAGAAAATTCTTCAGTTTCTATATGGATATTCGCATCGTTTTCGATAAAGACCATCAATATGTTTTACGTTCATTTTAATCGTGAGTATTGAATATGCACTTTTTTGATAGAATGTCCTTATATTTGTTTTTGTTTATATAATGTACATACATATATATATATATCAATCCAGAGATTACAAATAATGCGATAAATACGATTATTTTGAGATTGATTTGCATTAATCACTTATGCGAACACAGGCTGCACCGATGTCATTTTGTAGTATACTCCTTGCCTTTCCCAACAGACGTTCATTAATCTATATAAAAAAAAAGTAAAACATTTATAAGACAATAATTAAGATATTTGTGATACACTTAAATTATTTCCTCATACTCTTGTGTAAGGATGTATCGATTCATCTTGTGATATCTGACGTTTAGACAACTCAAGATTTGTACGATACAGTTCATACAAAACAAGACCTGAAATATATATTATTATAGAAAAGTAATAAATTAACTTGAAAAAATGAAAATCTGTATTTCATTTTGCTTAACTAATTAGTTAACATCGCGCAAATAATTTTGTTGTACCTTTTTTAATAGAATCTCCAGAACCTATAGCGTCCAACGCAGAAAGTACATCGTTACAATAGGTTTTCTTAATTTGGAGTTCTGTATCGGTAAGATCTGAAACATGCAATGCATAAAAAAAGTTCGTAAAAGTGATGATACTATATGTAAGTAGGAAATGAAAAAAAAATTACATTTTACCTTTCCATTTAAGATCAGGAGTTCTACCGAAGTAAGAGATTATACTATACTTAACATCAATCAGAATGTAATTAGTGACAGGTACCAATTTTGACAATACAATTTCCACAAACTTGAGAATTTCCCGCGGGGTCTTGTGTATAACATCAAGCACAAGTGCGTGTAATACTGAACGAATGCATTCGATCTAAAAAAAATATTAAATCGCATTCGTAAGGCAAAAACAAAAATTCAAAATCAAATCTTTGAGTTGTGACATAAAAAAGCCATGTGCATATAACTTTAATTTATTTATTCTATAACTTTTATAGATATGCACATTTCATCAGCTTCCGGATATCACCTGTCTATAATTCACGCTGATCCGACACGTGTCGCAGATCCAGGGAGAGCCGCGATTGAGAGGATCGCGGGGTAACAGATGTCCCGAGCAATCGTCTTTCGCGCAGAGAAGCGCACCGAGCCGAGATCCGAATTCCTAGGACAAACAGCGTCTCGCGTGAACGTTTGTTGCGCGGGATTGCGAACAGAATATTGGACGTACCGAAGGATCGGAGCATCTGCTGCAGTTGCAAGAGAAGAATTTGGTAGCTCTGAGAAACTGCCTTCTCCTCAACGTGTCCCACAGCAGATCGGTGTACGACATGGCGAGCTCCTCGCCGGATGCAATAGGCATCGCGGCGCTCACGTACATTCGTTGCCGATCGTCGAAGTGATGCCTTGTGTTCGGCACGCAGCAGTGATTTTGCAACGCACCCACCGGATAAAGACCGCGTAAACTCGTAATGCGATCGCGGTCCACCGTCGCGACCACCACCTCAAACGAATTCGTATTGAAAACCCCGGAAATCCGTTTCATGAGTTCTATCTGCTCCTCGTTGGGAGTATTGTTCACGTTCCTCTTTATCAGGTCGATCTGCGATGACCAATAAAAATGAAAATGCTTGTGTACAACAGAGGTATGTACTTAAAAATTTAATAAGAATACAATATTTAATAAAATTATATGTAAGAGAAAACTTGATAGGCAATATAAAAAAGACAAATATTTGAAATCCAGCACCTCACGATCCTGAATAAGATTCGAATGACACTCGAAGGCGTATAAGAGTTCGCGCTGCTTTTTTGATAATGTGAGACCGCGTATCAATACCACCGCGAGCAACAGGTCCTTGGACCAGGTGGAACCGCAGATCGGTGTCCACTCCTTCAGAAACCGGCACTCCGTTTCGGCGTGCCGCGCGGAATTCTCACATTCCGTCGAGCAGATTGGCAAGCCGCAACCGTTGTCGCAAGGAAACAGCGGACAGTCACTCTTGTAGCAGACCACGCACATCGGCGGGTACTTGTTGTGACATCGCGGTCCTATCAGCAATGGTGCGTCCGTGAAGATCAACTCGCCGGCTCGAATGTCTCGTGTGGCGAACATACCGCGACCTCCCAAGGGAGAATGTTCGATAGTCCACAGACGAGATTCATCTCGCAAGAGATTGTTCTCGCGCAGATGAAACTCGAGCAGTTCTTCCACCTCGCGCGGTTCCATCATAAACACACTTCTGTTAACTTTTCTCGCGCGACACTCTTTTTACTTTTATATGCAATCTCTTCTCTTACAAACACAAGAATATATTTATCACATGACAAGAATGTATTTACCACAATGCCCGTTTCAACAGGCACTGAGCCAAAGTGATCTTGATATATCGATGTTAAAGAAACAAGAACAGCTCAGCTTTTGTAACATAGCTGCGAATTTAATTCACATATGAGTGAATTACGCAACTCTAATTAATGTGCTCTAATTAATTTTTTAAAATTAC